>BQKN01000108.1:528594-545683 GCA_022839385.1 Asparagus kiusianus | reverse complement strand
GCTTGTTCACGTTCCGATTCCCGGGTATTTTGGGAAGCGGGGCGTGACAGCTTGTAGTGAGTCGTCTTCGACAAGAGGGCCGGCAAGTTCCGCCATTTGAGTCAACATGAGGGAATGTTGACTCGGCGAGTCGTCTAAGTTGGAATTCTTGCTGGTGTTAGACCCTAGAGGGGGGGCGGGGGTGATTAGGGTGGCAATAATTTTGCAATAAAAATTAAGACAAGCAAACACCACAGATAAAAGTTAAAGTAAAGGAGATAAGTTTAGAAATCGTTATCCAAGTGATGTGTGATGTGTTCATGAGGTTCGGTCCTCTAACCTACGTCCCCGCTCCCCACTCTCGAGGAGAATCCACTACACAACCCAGTTTGGAAGCCGGAACTTCTTCTACACAACGATCTCCACGAGATCTCACAACCACACAATTGATCTCCACGAGATCACACTCACAATAGTAGCAACTGTAGGAAAGACTCTCTTTACAGTAGCCCTATGGTAAGAAGAGAGATTGCACTTGAAGCTTGGGATGTGAAAACGAAACAGTGAATAACAAGATGAAAGTTGAAGCTCTTTGAAAATAATAAACTTGAAAACAAGAGTTTTGCAATGAAAGCTTGAATTTGAAGTAGTTGGGGGTGTTGGGTATTTATAGGGAAAGAAAACAGTAGCCAAAACCCCAAAGAATCAGACAAAATCCCCCAAAAATAGGATTTCTGAATATGTACAAAAATAACCGTTACAGTGTTATGAGTCGACTCAGTACTATTCATGAGTCGACTCATAAGTAGCCGTTATAGACTAAAAACTAACTTATGGGTTGACTTGTAAAAATCATGAGTCGGCTCATAAACCATGGGTCGACTCATAAGATTATGTATCGACTCATCAGAAACAAAACTCATTTTCCAGCACAGTTTGTGAGTCGACTTATAGCAGGCATGAGTCGACTCAACCTGATGGGTCGATTCATGATGTTCTGAGTCGACTCATCAAAAACAAATTTAAACTACGTAACAGTTTGTGAGTCGACTCAATACTGTTCATGAGTCGACTCATAAACATGTACACAGAAAATTTTAACTTTGAACCTTGTTAAAAAAAATTAAATAAATTCTAAAAAATATAAAACTTTGGGAATAGTTTATAAACATTTTAACAAACTTGTTTGAAAAGGAATTTTGCAAAAAGGTTCTTGTATTTGTGAAAATCATCATTTTAGCAAAAGTACCAAAATACGAGTTTTGAAATAGTGCAAGTGTGTGTGATATCCCAAATAGCTTCAAATGAAATCTACAACTACTTGCCTACATTTAAGTACTAGAGAGAAAATAAAATAGCAAATATCTTTCACATAGAAATACATTTCTTGAGTCTTGATATTGCTTTAGAGTTGATGAAGCTTTTTAAAACATATAGTGTTCTGGATAAACATTGCTTCATCACTTTGCCTCCACCTCCTTTAGATATTGACTTTGTAGCTCATATTCCATCCAATCCTCCATAAGTGGTATTAAATATCTTGATATTTATATTATCTATAATATCACTCAATAAGCAATTAATACCGATAATGATGGTTTTAAATCATCATCAAAACATAAGGGCTAACAATCTCTCCCTTTTTGATGATGACAACCAACCATTATATTGGAGCGAAATAAATATATCTTATAGATAGTAGCTCCCCCTATCTATGAGCTCCTCCTAACTATGTGCACAAATGAGGAGATTTCTCTCCCCCTTTATCAACAACAAAAAGAGGTATATGAAATAGGAATCATGCAAAAATACATAAAATGTACCTCAAGTGTTGGCCTCCCCGTGTCACCTTCCTCAAGTGTTTGGAATTATGACCCCTCCTATGCATTACAACCAACCCACTCCGCTTGGAATTGACCCTGATCATTCCACACACTCCTCTTGGTAATTTTATGTGTTTAAGCATGTTATGACAATAAGGCATATGATACGTAACTAACCAAGCAAACAATCAAAAGTTTTAAAGTATGCATAAACCCAAACCATTTCTTATGCGACAAAAAATCTTTTTCACTAAGAGGCTTGGTAAAGATGTCTGCTAATTAAGATTTAGTATCAATATGAATAAGGGATACATCTTTCCGCTCTACATGATCGCATAAGAAATGATGGCGTACATCAATATGCTTGGTTCTAGAGTGCAAAACGGAATTTTTTTAAAATGTTTATAGCACTAGTGTTATCACAAAAAAAAATATTTTGAAAATATAAATCATAGTCAACTAAACTTTGTTTCATCTATAAAAGTTGGGCACAACATAAGCCGGTGGTAATGTATTCCGCTTCCTAGTAGACAAGGCAATACAATTTTGTTTCTTAGAAGCGTAAGAGACAATCGAGTTACCCAAAAATTAACATGTACCACTCGTACTCTTGCAATCTACCTTACATCCGGCAAAGTCAGCATCACAAAAACCATAAAGATCAAAAGAGGTGCTTTTTTGGATAAAATAAACCAAGATCAATTGTACTATTGACATATTTAATAATTCTTTTAACTGCAATTAAATGGGACGTTTTAGGAGAAGCTTGAAAACGTGCACATGCACACACACTAAACATGATATCGGGTCTACTAGCGGCAAGGTAAAGAAGACTACCTATCATACATAGGTAAAGTTTTTGGTCTATATCTTCACCACTATCATCCACATCAAGCTTGATACTTGTACTCATGGGAGTTGGTGCATGTTTAGAATTCTCCAATCCGAATTTTTTCACCAATTCTTTAGCGTATTTGCTTTGAGAAACGAATATCTCATCCTTAGTTTGCTTAACTTGGAGCCCGAGAAAGAAAGTGAGCTCTCTCATCATGCTCATCTCAAAATGATCTTGCATAATTTTAGAAAATTCCTTGCATAAAGTTTTATTTAGTGGCACCAAAAATAATATCATCAATATATATTTGAACTAAAATAAAATTATTTTTCCTTTTCTCACAAAAAGTGTATTATCAGTTTGCTCTTTAGAAAAACTATTTTCAAGAAGAAAACTAGAGAGGCGAGCATACTAAGCTCTAGGAGCTTGTTTTAACCCATATAAAGCTTTTTGAACCCAGTAAACATGATTAGGAAATGAATGATCCATAAAATCGGGGGTTGCTCAACATATACTTCCTCTTTTATAAAACCATTTAAAAAGGTACTTTTCACATCCATTTGAAATAATTTAAAATCTTTAAAACTTGCAAAGGCTAAGAACATTCTAATGGATTCTAACCTTGTAACCGGTGCAAAGGTTTCATCATAGTCAATGCCCTCCTCTTGATCGTATCATTGGGCAACTCAACGAGCTTTGTTTCTCGTGACTATGCCATGTTCATCAAGTTTGTTTCTAAAAACCCATTTAGTTCCAATAACATAAACATTGTTAGGTCTAGGAACTAATTTCCAAACATTATTTTTTTAAAAATTGTTTAGTTCATCATGCCTTGCTAGAACCCAAAACTCATCTTTTAAAGCATCATTTATCTTTTTAGGTTTTATTTGAGATAGGAAGGCAATATTTCCACACTCACTCAAAGCTTTTGAGCGAGTTAGAACCCCTTGTGAAGGATTCCCTATTATTTGCTCCTTTGGATGATTTGGTGCAAATTTCCATGCTTTGGGGAGTTCTTCTTGCTCTTGAATGTTGTTGCTTTTCCCATCCTTTTGTGCATCTGTTGAGGGTGTTTTATTTAGTTGCAAAAGTTCCAATGCTCCCTCAATATCATCATCTTTCCTAGACAAAACAACTTGTAAACCAATATTAGTCTAATCAAAAGTAACGTTTATAGATTCTCCAACAACGAGAGTTCGTTTGTTGAAGATCCTATAAGCCTTACTTCTAGGTGCATACCCTAAGAAAATACCAACATTAATTTTTGAATCAAATTTATCATGGTGATCTTTGGTTTTCAAGATAAAACATTTACAACCAAGAATACAAAAGTATCCAATAAAAGAGGTTTTTCCATAAAATAGTTCATAAGGAGTTTTATTAAGCTTTGGTCTAATCAAAACACGATTCAAAATGTGGCAAGCCGTATTGATGGCTTCCGCCCAAAAATACTTAGGCAAATCAAAAGCATTAGCCATCTCTTATATGGTGCGATTTTTCCGTTCAACAACACCATTTTGTTATGGTGTGCTTGGAGCAGAAAATACATGAGTTATACCACGATGTGCACAAAAATCATTGAAAAAATTATTTTGAAATTCACCACCATGATCACTTATAATTTTAACAACTTTTAACTCTTTTTTATTTTTAATTCTTTTGACAAAATTTGAAAAGTCTTCAAAACATTCATCTTTACTACCAAGAAAGATTGTCCATGTAAAACGGGAGAAATCATCAATGATAACAAAAACATAGTGTTTACCTCCTAGAGAGGTAATGTGACGCCCCTGGGTTCACACACGGCTGCAGTCCGAGGTGAAACCATGGATGTCAAACCTGCCATGCACCACACCGTGCGATAACACGTTTCACCATCAC
This sequence comes from Asparagus kiusianus, assembly GCA_022839385.1. Taxonomy (NCBI): domain Eukaryota; kingdom Viridiplantae; phylum Streptophyta; class Magnoliopsida; order Asparagales; family Asparagaceae; genus Asparagus; species Asparagus kiusianus. The sequence goes on along the minus strand of BQKN01000108.1, from coordinate 541,165 downwards.
AATCACTATCTCTCTAGTGGAATCAACAACAGGTGTAAGTACAAAGCAAGTAAAAAGTGAATCAACAATACTGGATGAAATGACAGAACATAATACATCTCATCAACGGAATAAACTGAAGAACATAGTCAAGGTCTGAAATGAAATAAACTGGAGTTCTTACAAGTCTCGAATACAGTAAGTCTGAGTAAAGGAAATAAGGCGACACAGCCTTTACAACTTCTAGAATAAACTCTCAAATGTCTGACAACACTACAGTGGAGCTCAAAGAAAATAATACATAGATAATATGAAAAGCTGGACACTAAAGTAGTCCGCTAACCACCTGCGACTCTCCGTGCTCCTGGCTCGTGACCTGAAAGGGGGAGGGACAACGAGCGTCAAAGCGCTAGCGAGCAACATCACAACCAACCCCAAGGGATAGGGCTCGTTGTATAAGAAAATACAGTTATCACAGCATACATAAATATATAAATATCAACAATTGTCCTAATAGAAATATGGGTTTAAGAACTTAGGAAATCCCAACACGAGCCTAGGTACGTCGAGCGAAATAATCCAAACAAGGAAACCCTCATGTATATACCTTGTATCTCAAATTGAAAATCCCTAAGTTCCAAACCCGGAGTCTAATACATGAACAATAAAGAAAAGATAACAATCTCATTTCTAATAATAAACATATCTATGTCAAAATCTCGTAGTCGAAATAAGTGTTATGCACAGCTCATGTCACTATCATGTCCAACTACATAAAAATGTCATACTCAAATACCCAAATGTATATTATGCTCAAGGTTTAGCAAAAATTGCCCAACTCGGGGTCTTTAGTCGCTTATAGTCCAACACGAGGACTTTAGTCGCTTATAGTCCAACACGAGGACTTTAGTCGCGTATAGTCCAACACGAGGACTTTACGTGAGCTATGAAGTTACCACTAATAATAGAGTGTCCATTCAACTCTTATACGCCTTGCTATACAATTCTAAACTTTGTATCAGGAAAAGTCATCTTACATGTATAACATATGAGTTCAATCTATATGTGTGTATACAGCATATGATTAAACAGAAACACAAAGAAAACAGGAAAATCTCGGATGAGTCGACTCATGCACTCTTATGAGTCGACTCATGCCTCATGGGTCGACTCGTATACTGACGAGTCGACTCAGCAGAAGATAAAAGACAACAGGAAACGACTTTGTGAGTCAACTCATGATTAGTCATGAGTCGACTCAACATGATGAGTCGACTCATGATGAGTCGTGAGTCGACTCACGAGCTAAAATCTGCATTTTTCGAACTGAACTTGTTCTACTCGTTCCACATCTTGATTTTTACCGATATACATATATCTAGCCTTTAATTTTAGGCTATTACACAGAGAGACAATCATACCTAGCATGAGAAACTATCACTTGCATGTTAACCCTAACATTTAACTCCTAAGCATGAAGGAAGACATTAAATCAATATAAAAACTCATGTTTTTATTCCTTAAACAAAATTCTAGATCTGGGTTTTCATTAAAAACTTGTTGGTAGGGGTTTAAAATCTTAAGCACATGATTTCTAACATTCACCCTATCAAGAACATTGATTTATACTGGAAAATAAGTCTTAGGCTCAATAAAACCCATTAAAAACGTTTATTAATAAATAAAAACATAGGGAAAGGATTGGGTGAGATGCTACTCGCCTCAAATGCGAAGAATAACAATCCCCCTCGCTGCAATCCACAAGAAGCTGCTGAAATCCCCCAAAAATCGCCCAAGAATCCCAAAAACGAGCTAGGGTTTTGAGGGGGAGAGGAAGCTAGGGCTTCTCTAGGGTTTACTGATGGAGAATGAGTGTTTTCGGGTGGGGGAAGTATATATAAGCCAATAGAAACCCGACCCGAAACCCAGCAAACCCGACCCGAAAACACCCAGAAAATCGTCGATGAGTCGACTCATGATATGTCATGAGTCGACTCATGACTCATGGGTCGACTCATAAATGATGAGTCGACTCAGCAGAAAGAAAATGGGAACAGGACTCGATATCATGAGTCGACTTATGACAGGCGTGAGTCGACTCAACCTGATCAGTCGACTCATGACATGTTATGAGTCGACTCATGAACAAAAATCTGCATACTACGATTTCTTTTGCACACGATTTGCAAACTTGCAACTCATCCTCATACCTGAGGCATATACACATCCTCATAAGCTCAAAAATCATTTTTCCATGCATGACCATGCAACAAAGATATTTATAATATATATTAAATATCTTTATTCACTCATATTCACACTTATAAGTTGTCAAAATCAACGGGGTCTTACAGGTAACACGCATCGGACCAAAGAGATCAAGATGTAGTAATTGTAAGGGTTTAGAAGTTGATACCTCATTAATGGATTTGAAGATAGACTTGGTTTGTTTACCTTTAGGACAATCTTCACAAATGATATCTTTAATAAAATGTAAGTTTGGTAACTCTTTTACAAGATTCTTTTTGGATAACTTGGATATCAACTCTATGTTGGCATGACCAAGCCTCTTATGCCAAATCCAAGGATTTTCATCAACTGCCGCAAGGCATTTGATATCTTGATCTACTAGCTCATTCATCTCAAAAATGTATACATTAGATTTTCTATTAGTAACAAAAATATTTTTTTATTTAAGCTAACAATGCACTTATCTGGTTTAAAAGAAATATCAAATCCTTTATCACTTAATTGGCTAATACTAAGAAGGTTATGATTTAAGCCTCTAACCAAATAAACATCCTCTATTACGGGAGAAAGTATCTTACCAATGCATCCAATACCTATAATTTTACCTTTCTCACCGCCACCGAAGGAGACGTTACCTCCTTCAATCCTTGATAGGGTTGCGAATAGCTCTTTGTTGCCCTCATATGATGTGAGCAACCATTATCAAGATACCACACCTCTCTACGTCGTGTTTGTGATGTTCCCTACATAAGATGAAGACGTAGAAACTTTAGGTACCCAAATCTTGGGTCCTTAGGTGTTAGTATACTTGGTACCTTTGGGTACCCATATCATTCTATAATAATCATTGTTATTTATAATCCTACAATGAGTAGAGATATGACCATGTTTCATGCATGTGCACACAAAAATTTTCTTATGTTTAGAAGCATAAGATCTATGAAACCTATTTCTTTCAAAGCGATGATGGCTAGAATATGCATGAGTAGGTTTAATTCTACCACTTTCAATTTCAAGCCTTTCAATTTTAGATCTCAATTGTTTGTTTTCAAAATTGAGATCCCCTAACAATTCATTTTTTAGAGCAAGTGCGGATTATAGTTGCTCAAGTTTGGAATCATAAGAAGCATGCAATTTTTAAAGGAAGAGTATTCTTTTGTCATTCTTTTAAACTCAAGGTTTAACTCTTCTAATGCGGTTGCTAGATCACATTGCATATATAAGGACTCACTTTCGGTGTCGAATATTAGCTCATTTTCTTGAGCCATAAAGCAAATGTTGGGATCATGAAGAGCAATCTTTGCTCCTTCTTTATTGTTATCCGAATCGCTTGGTTCAGATTCCTCCCATCCGGCATACATAGCTTTCTTCTTCTTATATTTCAAATATTTCTCTTTGAGCTTAGGGCAATCTTTGGCAAGATGACCTGGTTTGTTGCATTCAAAATATTTTCCTATACATGAAGAAAACTTATTATTAGATCGGTTATTAGAATTCCTATGTATTTTTATTAGTCTTGATATTCTTTTAGAGAGGTGAGCCACTTCTCTAGAAATGTCGACTTCACTATCCGAAGAGGAGGAGTTATCACTAGCTCCTTTGAGAGCAATAGTCTTTATTTTTTGGGATGGGTCCTCAATTTCCCGTGGGGGCACTTCCTCCTTCTCCTTCCCTTTAAGCTTCTTCTCATGAACTTTAAGCTTTCCAATGAAGCCATCGAGAACTAAAGTAGTAAGATCGTGAGCTTCCTCTATGGTCGTAGCTCTGGGCTCCCACACCGGAGTCAATGAGCGAAGGATCTTGTAGTTCATCTCTTAGATAGTCAATTTCTTGTCAAGACCATGCAATTCATTAATGATATTAGTAAAGCGAGAAAACATAGCATCAATGGATTCATTAGGAAGCATTTTAAATAACTAATAGTCATGTATAAGCCCACTAACTTTGGACTCCTTAACTTGGGGGGTTCCTTCATGTGTAATATATAATTTTTCCCAAATTTCATGTGCGGTTGCACACGTGGAGATCCTATTGTACTCATTTGGGGTAAGACCACAAATTAAGGTATTCATGGCATTCACATTGAGATTAGCTTGGAGTCTTTCTCTACTGGTCATGGTACTACTCTTGGGCTTTTCTACATATTTCTTCTCTATGATATCTAAGATGTCAAGATCAATGCAACGAAGGCAAATCCTTATTCTAGCTTTCCAATAGGCAAAATTACTACCAGTGAAAAGCGGGGTCTAGTGGTGGATTGTCCCTCAAGCATATGCACATTCAATGAAACCTCCATTGGATCTTTCCTCTAAGGTGGTTAGACCAAAAACAACTATAGAGACCAAGCTCTGATACCAATTGTTAGACCCTAAAGGGGGGTGATTAGGGACTTAAGGCAATAATTATGCAATAAAAATTAAGACAAGCAAACACCACAGATAAAAAGCTAAAGTAAAGCAGATAAGTTTAGAATTTGTTATCTAAGTGATGCGCAATGTGTTCACGAGATTCGGTCCTCTGATCTACAACCCCGCTCCCACTCTCGAGGAGAATTCACTATACAACCCAGTTTGGAAGCCGAAACTTCTTCTACACAACGATCTCCACGAGATCTCACAACCACACAATTGATCTCCATGAGATCACACTCACAACAGTAGTAACTACAGGAAAGACTCTCTCTTTACAGTAGTCATATGACAAGAAGAGAGATTGCACTTGAAGCTTGGGATGTGAAAATGAAACAATGAATAACAAGATGAAAGTTGAAGCTCTTTGAAAATAATAAACTTGAAAACAAGAGTTTTGCAATGAAAGCTTGAATTTGAAGTAGTTAGGGGTGTTGGGTATTTATAGGGAAAGAAAACAGTAGCCAAAACCCTAAAGAATCAGACAAAATCCCCAAAAACAGGATTTCTGAATCTATATAAAAATAGTCGTTACAGTGTTATGAGTCGACTCAGTACTGTTCATGAGTCGACTCATAAGTAGCCGTTACAGGTTAAAAACTAACTTATGGGTCGACTTGTAAAAATCATGAGTTGACTCATAAACCATGGGTCGACTCATAAGATTATGAGTCGACTCATCAGAAACAAAACTCATTTTCCAGCATAGTTTGTGATTCGACTTATGACAGGCATGAGTCGACTCAACCTGATGGGTCGACTCATGATGTTGTGAGTCGACTCATCAAAAACAAATTATAAACTACGTAATAGTTTGTGAGTCGACTCAATACTGTTCACGAGTCGACTCATAAACATGTACACAGACAATTTTAACTTTGAACCTTGTTAAAAAATATCTAAAAAATGTAAAACTTTGGGAATAGTTTATAAACATTTTGACAAACTTGTTTGAAAAGGAATTTTGCAAAAAAGTCCTCATATTTATGAAAATCATCATTTTAATAAAAGTACCAAAATACGAGTTTTGAAATAGTGCAAGTGTGTGTGATATCCCAAATAGCTTCAAATAAAATCAACAACCAATTGCCTATATTTAAGTACTAGAGAGAAAATAAAATAGCAAATATCTCTCACATAAAAATACATTTCTTGAGTCTTGACATTGTTTTAGAGTTGATGAAGCTTTTTAAAGCATATAGTGTTCTTGATAAACACTGCTTCATCACTTTACATCCACCTCCTTTAGATATTGATGTTGTAGCTCATATTCCATCCAATCCTCCATAAGTGGTACTAACTAGCTTGATATTTATATTATCTATAATATCACTTAATAAGCAATTAGTACCGATGATGGTGGTTGTAAATCATCATCAAAACATAAGGGCTAACAGCTGCTCTTTGGCCGCCAATTTGATTGGGGCATTATATGCAGAAGTACACATGCCCGTTGCTAGTAATGGATCACACTTTAGCAATTGAGAACACCATAACCGATACAATATGCTTACTTAATGAGTTAATTTATCATACATTCCTATGAAATTATAAAATTCCTGTCGATAGGTGGTTTTGGAAAATATTTTTCAAAATTTATTTTCTTATAAACATAAAATATTTTGATGTTTTAAAATGATTTTTATTTATGTTCATGAAAATTGCAATTTAGGCATGAGCAAAGAGGTGAATTATCATGCTTAAAAGAGTTGCCTAAAATAAATGATACTGGAGGAGACTTAATGTAAGATATTATTTAAAAATATTTAATCTCATATTATGGAAGAGATTTTATGAATAGTTGGTCAGACAGGGATTTGATTGTTAAATTAAAATTATTAATTTGATTAGTAGTTGGTTCTCGATATGGGACCCAATTGGTCTCACGAATATCATTAGAAGAGGCTTACATGCAATACAAATTCTATTATTTTCTTAATTGTTATGGATATAGTTTTTAACAATTCTATCATATCTTTAATTATTATGGAAAGAGTTTTGAAGAAATTAAAATATACAAGGCATGTTGAATCCTATATATATATAGTTCATATGTAGCCTTATAATGAGAAGAGAATAACAGAAGAGAAATAGAAATTTGAGAACCTATCTCTCAGTATTGCTCCTCTTTGCTGACGGGCGGATTTCAATTGGAGGTTTTATCTCTTGATGAAGCTATGAAATTTTCAAATAGATCTTCAGAGATGGATTTTTCAGGTAGATCTTGGGAGATTGATTCTAAAAGATTGAAAAGTGTTCCAGGTATTATACTAATTTTGATTAATAGCCATGATAGACACATTCTCCTATTGTTGTATATCATATTTTCAACAAATGGTATCAGAGCAGGTTTAGAATCTGATCTGTAGTAATTTAATTAGATTAAATTATCATGATTTAATCTTAATTTTGGATTATTAATTATATTAAATAATTTTAATAAGATAAATAAAATTAGAGTTACTATTCACCATCGTGATTACTATTCATAGTCATGGTTCACCGTCGTGATTACTGTTTATGAGTTTAGTTTGTTATACTAAAATTAAATTTATTTTTTGGTTGAGATCAATTGGGGTTGTTTTATTATTCATGGGTTGAATTGTGGAGTTCATATGTTTTAATATAGAATCATATTAATATTAAAGAACAATTAGGATTTTTATGTTTTGATAAGAGATCAAAATAGACTTTTTGTGATGTTCCATGTTGAGTTCATGTTTTGATAAGAGGTTAAAATTAGGTTTTTGTGATGATCCATGATGAGTTTAACTTCAAGGATTTATTCCAAACAAAAAACTCGTCACTGACTAGCAAGGGTGGCTCTCAAACCCACCAAAGAACCTGCCACTGGTAGTGGGTGGCGGTAACCGTCCCAAACCCAAGAAAAATCCCTAGACCCAAACCCTGGTTCATGGATTGAAGGAGAAGAACTCTAATGTGTTTTGAACCCAAATCTTATAAGAAATAGGATAAGAGCTAATGGGTATTGGACCTGCATTCATATAAACCAAAAATCCATTTCTAATTTGAATAGATCAATCGGGTTTGGACCCGAACCCATTTATGATCCAAATATGACCCAAGTTCAAATTTGATTTGAATTTGTAAAACAAGTCTGACCCTCAAACAGAACCAAACCAGAACCCTATTAGATTTGAATTTTATAGTAAAATTAATTTGAGACCTCTGATTGGCCCAGAAACTATTTCAAAGTCCATCAGATTCTCAAATATATTATAAAATTAGTTATAACTCCCTAATTGACCCATAAACTATTCTAACGTATGTCAGTATTGATAAATTGCTGTAAAATTAGTTATAGACTCCTGATTGATCCAAAAATTATTATGGAGTCCACCGGTTTATTAAATTTATTGTAAAATTAGTTTTAGCACCTGACTAATCCAGAAATTGTTCTATAGTCTATTCGAATATAAAGACTAATTTTTGATTAGTCCCTAATAATTAAATAATTATTTTTGAAGCCCATATGCATATATAATTTATTTTCTCTGGTTGAAAAGATTATTTAACTCTTGTTGAGTTGTTAAGAATCGATAGTGTATCATGTGTATTTATGAAATACTTGTTTAAATTATACATATGATATGGTTGTATTGTTTTTTAAACTGTTTAATTTCAATTCATGTGATTAAAGAATTGCATGGAAAATTATTGTTTGGTCTATAACATGTTATGAATTTAGAATTTGAAAGAAATTGACTGTTTATTGAATTCACAAATTCGTTATGTTCTCTCAATTATGTTAAATAACAAAACTTGTATAGAAGAGTAGATAGATTATTATTTAAAAAATAAGAATCTAAATCCATCATAGAGATATAATTCATATTAACTTATCTGATTAGTCCCTAATATCTTTATAGCTAAAAATGACCTAAGATTACCAAATGTGACATACACACTAAACCAGATGCAACTGGTGATAAAAATCATCATTGATGACTCTGCTTGAAGACCATACTGATAAAAGTAATGTTCATAAGATGAACACACAAACACACACACACACACACACACACACACACACACGTGTGCACGCATGCACGCACGCACACACATATTTCTAAGATGTTTTAATATATATTGACAAATTAGATTTATTGGAAGTCAAGATTAAAATTAAATGTTGATGTAATTTTTACTTCCCAATCTCCATCCCTTGTTCAGTTCAAAGTGAATATCTTAGAATTCAAGATCTTACTATCACTTTGTTAGAATTGAACAATTTTTTGTTGAAAATGGGGGAAAAAATATTATGAAGCATGTTAAAACCATAGTGATGGATATCGAACTGGATTGTCCAACATTAAGAAAAGAAAGTTTTTATAAGAGAGAAATCTGAAAAGAAAATTAAGTTTATGAAACCAAATTATTTAGTAGAAACTAATGATGTAAGTGATTTCTTATATATGATGTATTGATTCTAGTTTATCTTCACATATTTACAAATTGATGTAAGAGTACAACACACGCATAAGCTTGAAGATAGAAAGATTAACTTAGACAATAGAAATAAAAGCTCTAATTCAGCATTGTAAATAAGAAATTTGTTTCTGGATTTAAGTAAATAGCATGAAATAAAACTTAAATATTGTCTTAATGTTTCTTGAAGTTAAAAGAAATTTGATTTCTATTTTCTAAACTTTAGATTAGTGTTTATCTAAAGAACCTATATTAAAGTTCAAAATTTTCTTTGTTCATTATTATGAAATTAAAGCCCTTTATATTTCATAATTGTTGCCCTTAACTCTTATGTAATATTTTTAAAATTGATAAATCTCTTAAATATAGATTGGATCAAGGTAGTCCAACTTAACTTTGGCACACAATGTTAGGTCATGCTAATGTTGATAAGATCAACAAGTTGATAAAGAATAATCCTTTAAATTTTCTAAAAGTATAATATTTCGCAACTTTTGAACATTGTCTTAGAGGTAAGATGACCAAACAACTATTTTTCAAGAAAACATGCTAGAGCTAAATGTACTCTTTATTTCATACATTCATATGTATATGGTCCTTTAGATGTTAAAGTAAGAGTTGGATATTCATATTTTATGACATTCATTAATGATGCACTTATATACTGTTATATTTATACATTGCATCATAAATTAAAATATCTTTTAACAGTTCAAAGAATATAGACCGACGTTAAAAAGGGACTTGATACAAGTATCGACGTCATCCGATTTGATCGATGTGGAAAGTTATTGTTCTTAGAAGTTTAAGAGATATATAAGCAAAATAGAATTATTAGTACTTAACACCTCCCTAGTTGTCACACTTAACAATTTATCTAAGAGATAGAACTAAACCTTATTTGATATGTTTAGATTTATCTTGAGCATTTACTTCTTCCTATTTTATTATGGGTTATGCATTAGAGACTATAAATTATTTGTTATGTAGATTCCTTCCAAATCTTTTTCTTCCACTCCATATTAGATGTGGATATTAGAAAATTAAGTGTACGATGCTTAGAGATTTAGGGTTGTCATATTTGTGTTAAAGAATAAAATATGAGCAAATTAGAATCTAAAATAAATAGCAGCCTGCTGGTAGGTTACCCTAAAGAAAATACTAGGCATTATATTGATAATACCTAGTGTAGATATTTTTAAAAATGTGTTCTTTTATAAGATCAAATTGTTGATCAAGGATTTATATAATTCTTAAAGAAAAATTGTTTTTCTTTAGTAGGAGAGTTATTTAATCCTGTGGGAGAAACTTTAGGTATAGCTTAAGATTCTATGAATGCAGCGGGAACTTCAAGTAATAAAATAAATAGAGATTTATTACTAAATTTATTATTAGATACACTGATTACAGTTAGGAGATCAAATAGGATTTTCATCCATCTGTATAGTACAATAACCTTGTTAAAACATAATTGATGAAAGTAACAAGGAGAATAAAAATCCTAAAACTTATACAAAGTTCATGTTAGACATAATTTCTTACAAGTGAGTTAATGTCATATTTGATGACAAGTGGTTATTAATTATGAGGAAATATTTTCTCCAATTGTAATACTAAAGTTTAGAAGGATCCATTTAGCCATTTCAACATACTGTGAGTATAAGATATTGACAAATGGATTTTAAAATAACCTTCTTGAATGGATATCTTAAAGGAGATATTTACATATAGAGATTAGAGAATCAAGTACGTAAAATTCAAAAAGATAAGATTAATCCCATGAATCAATTAATTTACAAACTTAAACAAGCCTCAAATAGTCTGCACATTCATTTTCATGAAGTGATTAAGGAAATTCTTTTGTTCAAATCTTTAAAAAGGAAGCTTGTGTGTATAAAATAATAAAAATAAATTCCATTATATTCCTATCTTTACATGTTGATGGCATGCTATTCATTTAGAATGATATTCTAATGTAGAATTTAAGTATAATTTTCTGACATTCTAAATCTTGGATCTCAAAATCTATATAGATAGAGAAAGAGATGATATGATTATCATAATCTACTTATACGAATAAGATCCATAGAAGGTTCAACCTATAAGATCCCAATAAAAGATCAGGTCATGTAAGACATGAAAATCTCTCTCCAAGGAAATGTGTTCTAGAGGAGATTGAGCATTTTAGAAATTGTTGATCTTATGAGTAGATCACAGTCCTATCCTATTGAGGAATATTGGATTATAATGATAGTCATATATTTGCATTACATTAAAACTTTTATTTAGTTTATTATGCAAAATAACATAAGATTGAAAGATGCATAGATTTGAATTTCCTATCCAATCCTAATAATAGAACGTCTATTTTGGGTTATATTTATATCATTAATAATAATAGCAAAATATGTAGTCATATAAAACCACTAAAGAAGGAATATGGATAATTTGTCCATAAGCTTAATTTTTCTCCTTATGAAATATTTCTTTTTCACTATTATTTGATAACGGTGGAGTTGCTGCAAAAGGTAGAAAAGAAATGTCATCTTGTTAATGGTTAACAAGAAGAAACATGTGATGGTTTAAAAGATAGCTAAATAGATGACATTTGATAACCTTTTACAAAAATCATTGTCATAAAATATTTTTAACAGATGGAAGTTAAGGTTATATTTGATTGGATATTAGGGCAAGTAGGAGATTACTGGAATAGTAATAATCTGCTCTTCAACATCCAATACAAGTTATGTAATATTTATGAAATATTAATAGATTTAATTATTGCACATATAATTTGGGTATCATTTCTATAATTGATATAGTATCCTTAAATTATTTTGAAATTGTTTTGTTAGATCATGCACTATGATTGTCACTTGCTTGGAGATGTGATCTAACTTAGAGATTTCTTAATTTGTGCGTAACCTATAACCAATAAAGGATAACTTTGTTATAACATGTTATTGTACATGACATCGATGTAAAATCCTAAAATTTTGAAAATAATTTTAAATAATAATAAATGAGATTTATTATGTTTGGTGATCATTTTGGGATGGATAGATCAGATTGGAATCGATTTGAGATCGATTCGCAGTTTCAACCTCGGTATCGCGAGTCTGCTGAAATCTGCTGCATTTTATTTTTTAGTAATTTTTTGTTGATCATATGGGCATGAGGTTAGTGTCATTGATCTGAGAATGTCGAGAACGTGTTATGGGTCAAGTTTCATTGTGTTCTGACGATAGAGACTGAAACCCAATTTTTCGAGGCAAATAAAATACCACAGGATTTGATTTGATATTATCCACCCAATTTTAATGTTGGGCTATCATGTGGTAGCGTAGAAGGTCACCATGTGATTAAGAAAGTGCTCCTATTAAATATTGGGTGTGATAAGAGAGAGAGATATTTATTTTAAAAATCATATATATATATAATTGGGTTTCAGTCTCTATCGTCAGAACACAATGAAACTTGACCCA
>BQKN01000108.1:508733-523594 GCA_022839385.1 Asparagus kiusianus | reverse complement strand
ACACAAGATGATATATCCTACCAAAGAGATATACAATATGATATATGTAAGGATATGCAAACACAAGGGTAACATAAACAAATATAGTGGATAAACTAGATAATGAGACAATGGCGATATGAGCAATGAGCACAAATATAAATGAACGCCAAAGCACACTCAAACACAACCAAATGATCACGGAGTTCGGACCTTCCGTCCTACGTCTCCGCTCCCCACTCCCGGGGAGAAATCCACTATCACGATCGGGTTTTTTACGCTCACCCGAATAACGTTTACAACCACACTATGTCGGTTTTCAACGATCACCGATCAACGTATACACTCACTCACAATGTCGGTTTTCAACGTTCACCGATCAACGTCCACTCCTCACACTCGGTTTTCTAGTTCACCGAAAACTTCACAACATACTCGGTTTTCTAGCTCACCGAAAACCTTATAACACTCACAATGTAACAACAAATGATTTGTTCCCTCATACAAGGCGAGAACTCAATTAAGCACAACTCAATGTTACAATCTCTCACAACCCTAAATATATTATGAATGCAAATACAATAAGCTCAAGTGGGTGTGTGTAACAATGAGTAAAATCAAATCTAAGCTTAATATAAAAACTAGCTTTAAAGAATGATAATCAAATAACTAAGCAAATATAAAGCTAGATAATAGTTTAAAAAACTTCTCAATAGATCAAGAGATGGAGGGAGAATAGTTGGAAGCTCAAACTTCAATAGATGATCTCCTCAAGCCCTTGTGGAATTGATTCACAAAACCGAAACACTCAAATGCTTAACATCTTCTTAAACCAAACTTAAACAAAAAATTAAACCCTAGTTAAAATCTTTTAAACCATTCTAATTGGTTGCTCAGATAGAAGGAGGTTTGGGGGTTTATATAGGAAGAGGAAGCAATAGCAAAAACCCCAAAGGAAAAGACCAAACAGCCTAAGAATCAGAAATTTGATTCTGTACCAAAAGAGCCATTGGGATAAACGGCGGTCGACCGCGAGGAACAAAAACAATAGGAAAAGCTCCAGAGACTTCTGCGATCGACCGTGGCGGTCGACCGTAGGAAATCTCGAGCTCACGGTCGACCGTGGCGGTCGACCGTGAAAGTCTCTGCTGCCCACTGACGAATGAACTCAGGCGCGGTCGACCGTGGCGGTCGACCGTGAACTGATATATGAAAATTAAAGTTTAGAAACAGTTTTCTAATTTTAAAACACTGTTCAAAAATATCAAATAAATTCAAAAAAATATAAAACTTTGGAAAATAATTGTAGACATGATAATAAACATGCTACAAAAACTGGTTTTCTAAAAGGACTTCCCAAATGAAAAATATCATTATTTTGCAAAATAGTCCAAAACTTAAAAATGTGAACATATGAGTTTTGACATTTTAGCTTAACCATGTTTTGAAACAATACAAAATGATTTTGTAGACTTAATAAAATATGTATATGATTATTGTTAAGTCCAAAAACTAAGAATACAATATTTTTACAAATATAATAAAAAATGAAACATATGAGTATGTATATGAAAATATATTCATTTCATATCTAAGTAGTTAAACCAAATCACAATAATAAATATGAAATATGTAATTTCATTTTTATAAACATAAAAACCAAAACTTGTGTTGTATATATATATATATATATGACTACATATATATACAAGGAAACCAATAAAATGTGTGTGTATATGATATTGAGTTTAGAGTATCTAACACACATAATATAAAACCTAAACTAAGATTACCCAAGCCGATCTTGATCTTCAATAAGCTTGACTTGGTATACTATGCGGATGAAGCTTGAACTTGATCTTTAACTTTGAATTGCAAGGGCTTCAACCCGACATTCCGTCAACCTCCATTGGATATGATCGTTGAAGCTCTATTCTATCCATCCTCCAACTCGTTGTTTGTCTATAATAAATACGAAAACACAAATACTAGACAAACAACATTAGAAGTAAATTGTTTGTTAAACATCATCAAAACAAGAAGGCCAACAATCTCCTCCTTTTTGATGATGACAAACAATTTACAAAAAAGATATGTGCATGAAAGGAAATGAATATATAATATTATAATTATCATGCATATAAATAAAAAGAATATACTCATAATATTTCTCCCCCTTTGACAACATTAAAAAGGGAACAAAGGGATGAAGAGAGCGAAAGCTCCCCCTATCAATAAGTATAGGTGAGTATCAAACAAGAAAGATATAGGGATTGCTCCCCCTATCAAAAATCCATAAGGAGTATATGAAATAAAAGATCATGGCAAATATGTGAGCAAGCATAAATATAAGATATGCTAAAAAGCACTCACATTCAAGAGATAATGAGAACATATATAAATATATCAAGATGAACATAGTGTCTCATATCAAAAAACATAAAAACCATGTATAAAATAGATTTATGAAATCACAAGAAAGAAGACATGAGAATCATGTAAAAAGTTTTCAAATGAAAACAAATCAACCAATGAAATCATAAATCGCAAGTAAATCATATAAGAACATAAAACCAAACCATAATTGATTTTCAAAAATCAAGAGAGACAACTATGGCTCTTGAGCTAGTATCAACCTATATAAATATATTAGCATCCGGTAAACAAGATTCGGGAATAAACACCTAATAACTCCGGAGGGTTATATAAATACAAACCTCTCATCAAAACAAGACCAATAATCATGAAAACAAAAAAAATTGATCAAAAAAAATTTATTTTCATAACCAAAAGATTTTAAGACATAATTTTCAAAACCAAGAAAAGGAAAAATAAGAATACTAAAATTCTTGGTTTAAAAATTAAATTTGTTTTGGTACCTAAGAACTCTTGGTACCAAAAGATTTAGGGACATGACCCCTATCTTTTACGCTCAAAGCCCTAGGGTTATGAACCCGTTTGGTCACATGTGGTGCACTAACACGATCAAAGCAATAATCACTCAAATGACCATTCCGATTGCAATTTGTGTAATAAAAGAGATCCATTTGTTTTTGTGGACCATTAGCTTGTGCACGGGAATCATTTGCAAATAAAGATTTTTTTAAATTATATTACAAATGAGAAACATTATTAAACAAAGGTGGTTTACTTGAGAAATTTGGCAAGTTCGAATATTTTTTAAATCATAACAAAACTTCGCCAAACGGCCAAATATATCACAAACATAACATTTAAAAACATGTGGTCTACTAGAAACATTTGACAAATAAAATTTCTTTTTCAAATCAAAACAATATTTTGCCAAGTGACCAAAACGATCACAAAGATCACACTTGAACCCACTAGCATGCTTATGATGAACTTTGTGAGAATGAGCATGTGAATGTGTAAGTGTACAAGATGAAGAAGCTACATGAGATGTACAAGGAGCATTAGAATTCTTATGTTTGTGTGCATCATAGCAAAATTTAGCTAAATGACCTTTTCGGCCACAAATAGAGCATTTGTAAATTTTGCTATATATGTGTGCATAATGAGTAGATGATGACCTATACTTGGCATACATATCCATAAGCCTCTTATGATTATCAAAGCATATTTTCAAAATTGAATCTAAAGATAAAATACGATTATTCATAAGATTCAAATCTTTATTTTAAGGCACATATGCATTTTTAGAAGTAGAACATAAATAGTCATTTATAAAGGAAGCAGTATCATTTTGTATGTTCTCTACTTCTAACATGACATTATTTTTATCATGAGTCAAGTTAGTAATATCTAATTTCAAATTTTTATTTTTCAAATTTAACATATCATTGTTTTCTTGAAGAGCAATACTTTCTTGAGAAATGATATTAAATTTGGAAGCTAACTTCTCATGATCGAATTTTAAATTATCATGCTTGCTTTTTAAATCAATAAAATCTTTATGCAATTTGTTATAGGCATGCAATAATTTTTTACTAGCACAAGCAAGTTCATCACTAGATAAATTATTAGTGATTTCGAACTCGTAAACCTCACTAGGGCTATCGTCTAGTGCTCGTGTGCATGATGCTCCATATGAACTTGAAGTCGAATCTGCCAAAGCTTATTGGATCGCCTCCAAGTCCCCTTGATGTGCTTTAATAAATTTCCATAAGGTGTAAGCACTATCAAAATGAACAAACTTGTTAGAAATAGAAGAATCAAATGCATTATGTAAGAATTCCAACAAGAGCTTGTTCATAATAAATAATCTTTTATCATTTTTATTCCACTTGAATTTCTCTAATGTGGGCACAATATAAGCACAATCAATGATTTCTCATAAATTGATATTTTTAGATTGAACAAATATTTTGAATCTAAGACACCATTGAGCATAAGGGAAAACATTAAATTTAGGAGCAATACTAGAATCATAGCCTAAACAAGATGCATCATTCATATCCATAATTTATATATATGCAAGCAATGCAAAAATCAAAAAATTGGATTAGCACAAAAAAGATAACTTGGATCTTTAACTCAAGGCGATTAGTCCTTAAATCAAAGAGCACCAAGCTCTGATTCCAATTGTTAGACCCTAGAGGGGGGGGGTGATTAAGGTCTTATGCTAATCTAATCCGATTTTATGCTAATTAAAACTAACTACAAGTTATCCTAACAAGTATGAAATACAACAAGATATATGAGCTAGGATAAGCAATATGAGCAAAGTAATATATCCTAGCAAAGAGATATACTATGAGATATATATGCAAGGATATGAAACTAACACAAGATGATATATCCTACCAAAGAGATATACAATATGATATATGCAAGGATATGCAAACACAAGGGTAGCATAAACAAATGTAGTGGATAAACTAGATAATGAGACAATGGCGATATGAGCAATGAGCACAAATATAAATGAATGCCAAAGCACACTCAAACACAACCAAATGATCACGAAGTTCGGACCTTCCGTCCTACGTCTCCGCTCCCCACTCCCGGGGAGAAATCCACTATCAAGATCGAGTTTTCTACGCTCACCCGAATAACGTTTACAACCACACTATGTTGGTTTTCAACGATCACCGATCAACGTATACACTCACTCACAATGTTGGTTTTTAACGTTCACCGATCAACGTCCACTCCTCACACTCGGTTTTCTAGTTCACCGAAAACTTCACAACATACTCGGTTTTCTAGCTCACCAAAAACCTTACAACACTCATAATGTAACAACAAATAATTTGTTCTCTCATACAAGGCGAGAACTCAATTAAGCACAACTCAATGTTACAATCTCTCACAACCCTAAATATATTATAAATGCAAATACAAGGTGTGTGTAACAATAAGTAAAATCAAATCTAAACTCATTATAAAAACTAGCTTTAAAGAATGATAATCAAATAACTAAGCAAATGTAAAGCTAGATAAGAGTTTATAAAACTTCTCAATAGATCAAGAGGTAGAGGGAGAATAGTTAGAAGCTCAAACTTCAATAGATGATCTCCTCAAACTCTTGTGGAATTGATTCACAAAACCAAAACACTCAAATGCTTAAAAGCTTCTTAAACCAAACTTAAACAAAAACTTAAACCCTTGTTAAAATCTTTTTAAACCATTCTAATTGCTGCTCAGATAAAAGGAGGTTTGGGGGTTTATATAGGAAGAGGAAGCAACAGAAAAAACCCCAAAGGAAAAGACCAAACAGCCCAAAAACCAGAAATATGATTCTGTACCAAAAGAGCCGTTGGGATAAACGGCGGTCGACCGCGACGGTCGACCGCGAGCAACAAAAACAACAGGAAAAGCTCCAGAGACTTCTGCGGTCGACCGTGGGAAATCTCGAGCTCATGGTCGACCGCGACGGTCGACCGTGAAAGTCTCTACTGCCCACTGACGAATGAACTCGGGCGCGGTCGACCGTGGCGGTCGACCATAAACTGATATATAAAAATTAAAGTTTAGAAACAGTTTTTTGATTTTAAAACCATGTTTAAAAATATCAAATAAATTTAGAAAAATATAAAACTTTGGGAAATGATTGTAGACATGATAATAAACATGCTACAAAAACTGGTTTTCTAAAAGGACTTCCCAAATAAAAAATATCATTATTTTATAAAATTGTCCAAAACATGAAAATGTGAACAGAGTTTTGACATTTTAGCTTAACCATGTTTTGAAACAATACAAAATGATTTTGTAGACTTAATAAAATATGTATATGATTATTGTTAAGTCCAAAAACTAAGAATACAATATTTTTATAAATGCAATAGAAAATGAAACATATGAGTATGTATATGAAAATATATTTGTTTCATATCTAAGTAGTTAAACCAAATCACAATAATAAATATTAAATATGTAATTTTATATTTATAAACATAAAAATCAAAACTTGTGTTGTATATATATGACTATATATATATACAAGAAAACCAATAAAATGTGTGTGTATATGATATTGAGCTTAGAGTATCTAACACACATAATATAAAACCTAAACTAAGATTACCCAAGTTGATCTTGATTTTCAATAAGCTTGACTTGGTATACTATGCGGATGAAGCTTGAACTTGATCTTTAACTTTGAATTGCAAGGGCTTCAACCTGACATTCCGCCAACCTCCATTGGATATGATCGTTGAAGCTCTATTCCATCCATCCTCTAACTCGTTGTTTGTCTACAATAAATACGAAAACACAAATACTAGACAAACAACATTAGAAGTAAATTATTTGTTAAACATCATCACAACAAGAAGGCCAACAGACTCATTTAAGTTTCTCGTCTTTTAGAGATGTACTTTATTTTAGGGCCGAGTGCCTGAGTATTGTTCAGTTTACTCATATGTATTAGAGACTCGTTGTACTTGTGTCAGTGAATGTGGATCTATCAGCTATGTATCTTTCTTCCCTGTTGGGACACTCATATATGCTGTTAGCTATTTCTTCTCCGCGTATTATTTCTTATATTCATCGGTAATGTATTTGGGAGCTAGTGACGATTATATGTGTGGATGACTTTTTCGCTGTGTATCCCTTACCACTATTATATCTGCTTGTACTCTTCACTTCAGTAGTCCTAGAGGTACCCTGTCTAATTTTCTTTAGATTTTAGGGGTTTCCTTATTACCAAATTTTTTTTTGCTAGAGTGATAGCAAAAGTGACAGTAAAACATGTTTATGCACAGTGGAGGGCATGGCTGGTTTGACATCTCTGGGTTCATATTGGACTGCAGCCATGTGTGAAAATAGGGATGTCACAACCGATATATAAGATGTGGTGGTGGATCTCAACAATTAGGAATAGGAATTCCCCAGGTGTATGTCATAAACATACATTATGATGTGTGTAGCACTTGACCATATTTGAATTCTCTACGACAAGTCACCTAGGATATAAAGAATCTAAATTGTTACATGGTCCCTTTGACTTGATGGTATTGTTATTTTTGATTTGATAATTTAGTATGCTTTAATGTGATGGTCAAGCTTGTTTAGCAAGTGTTACACAACCTGAAATGTTGGGTTATTAGATTTTATTTAGGAAAATGATGGATGCCTAGATAGGATCCAGTTTCCTCATTATGATGAGTTAATTTACTATGCATTCCCATGAAGTTATAAAATTCCCGCCGGTCGGTAGTTTTAGAAAAAGTTTTTCAAAATTTATCTTCTTATAATCATAAAATATTTTGATATTTTAAAATAATTTTTATTTATGTTCATGAAAATTATAATTTAGGCAAGAGCAAATAGGTGAATTGTCCTGCTCAAAAGAGTTGCATAAAATAAATAATATTATAGGGGACTAACTGTAGGATATTATTTATAAATAATTAATCTCACATCATGAAAGAGCTTTTATGAATAGTTGGTTGAATAGAGATTTGACTGTTAAATTAAAATTATTAATCTCATTAATAATTACGTCTCGATATGAGACCTAATTGGTCTCACTAATGTCATTAGAAGATATTTACATGCAATACAAATTCTATTATATTCTTAATTATTATGGATAGAGTGTTTAATAATTCTATTCTATCTTTAATTGTTATGGAAAGAGTTTTGAATAATTAAGAGTTGTTTAAATTTAAAATATATAAAGCAAGTCTAATCCTATATATAGGGATCATATGTACTCTTATGTTGATAAGAGAATAACATAAGAGAAGTAGAAAATTGAGAACCTAACTCTCAATATTACTCCACTTCGGTGACAGACAGATTTCAATTGCAGGCTTTTTCTCTTGAGGAAGCTTTGGAATTTTCATATAGATCTTGGGAGATAGATTTTTTCAGGTAGATCTTGATAAATTGATTCTAAAAGATCGAAAAGCATGCTAGGTATTATACTAATTCTGATTAATGGTCACGATATGCACATTCCACTGTGATGTGTATCATATTTTCAATAGCCACAGCTACCATTAATCCAACAAGATTATCAGAGCTCATCTCTCTCTTCCAACCCCCCACCCTACCCCAATGTCTCCATGCATGTATTAATGTAAGAACCACGAAAAGATTAGAGACTTGAAAAAATTAAAAGAAGTAAAGAGTTGCCGTAAAAGGCAAAAGATTTATATCCTTAAGATTTAGAGAAGGAAGAGGTGTACTCTTGTTTTAATTAGGTTTAGTTTTTTTGCGGAAGATATTAAGGTGTTTTAGTTACCACTAAATTTGAGAACCCTTGAATTAGTTTTCCTTTATTTTTTGGCCATTCCTTCTCATGTCAATTGTTCAGTTTTAGGAAGAGTGATGGTTAAATTTAACTCTCCTTTTAAAGGAAGAACCATTATCTCTTGAAAGAAACACATGTTGATCTTTTTTTTACACTAGGTGGAATGCACGTGCAATGCATATGGTCAAATATTATAATTGTTGATTTTTAGTTTATATATTTACTATAACATAGTTGCAAAAGTTTTTATAATTATCATAATATATTAAAAAGTTTTATATATTTCAATTTATAAAATCTTGTTGGTTTCAACACTTTACCTTCTATATAATTGGTGAGGTTTAAAGTCTTAAAATATTAATGATCTAAGAGCAATTTAATGCTTTGGAATTCTACTTTTAAAATATTAATGATGTAAGGACCAATATCTAAAAAACTATTATTATTAATGAAAAAAATAAATTTTGAATTCATCAACATAAAATGATAGATTTTATGTGGTCATAGAGGATTTTGTTTAATTATAAAGAAATCACTCGCACCTATTGTCAACTTTCACTTTCTATTATCTAGCTACCGAGTATTATAGATATTCAAAAACTTTTTGCTAGAATTTTTAAAGTTAGAATGTGCAAATTCAATCAAGAAAGAAAATATAAATTATGTGACCAATTCTACTATCTGATATTATAATTTTCCTATATCTTCTCAACTAATTAATTAATTTGTCAAAATGATTACTCTTTAATTTAAAAAAACTATAAAATATAATCTAAGAATGATTTAAACATATTTTTTACACATATGGATTGTATTTAAAAATAATAATTTAGATCTATCTAATATTGAATAATATCCAAAAAATTAGGTTAAAGCGTTAAGAGAATCTAATAGTACTCATATCCAAACTATATGCTTCATAAAGGTGAGACATATAAAATGAACAACTTAATTTATTTTATTAAATAATTTATTACAAATCATAAAAGATAAGGAGAACCATAAGGGTCACATAGCTAACCCAAATAAATATTAAATTTAGTTTTGCAAATTTTGTAGCAAAATATTTACAGAGATACTGATAGACTTGTTATAAAATCCACTCTTATAAGATTGATGTTACATGTGTCTTAAATTGTGATTTGTTTAAGGGTTAATTTTAGAAAACTTTCTCTCAACTATGGGAGAAATGTTAACCCCTCCCCCCCCAACTACTTGAAATGAGTAAATCTTTGTTCGTCAAATTTGGGGTATTATAGTTAATCTATCTCAACTTCAAAATTTTGATTTAACCCTATAAACTTTTCTCAATTAACCCCTCAAAAACTAATATCGTTGAGTCGAATTCATTATGTGATAAGTACTTGGCTTGGATAGACCAAAATATCCCTCAACCATAAAAAGAATTAGCTTGGGTTTTTCTAGATAAAAGAAAAAGTAAAGATTTAGAGGTAAAAAAGCTTTAAATTGATCGTAATCCTTTTATTATCGGTTGAGATTTCTTTTTAACTAAAATGGCTTTCTTCAATAGGCATTTTGACAAAATCATATATTAAAGTCTTTTACATTAAGGGAGCTTGTTAAGAGATGTGTAAAAGACCAATAGAGTTTTTATAAGACACACTAAGTTGAAGGGTATTTTCTAAAATCACACAAAAGTTGAGAGAGATGTTATCTATAACACCTCTATAATTAGGGAGCTCTGTCAAATTAAATTAGTTGAGTGGTTTTTTGAGACATTCCCTATAGTTGAGAGAGTTTTCAAAAAATTAACTATTCCTTTAAATTTAGCTTATTTACATATTTGTCCTTCAAATGTTTTATAATTCAATATTAGTCACTAAATTATAAGCAATTTTAAAATTTTAAGGGAATAATGTAGAATTATTAGAGATTTAAAATCAAGGAAATGATATCTAAATTACCTTTAAATATTGCTCTTATAGGTAATATATGAAATACCAGCTGATATATTGCTATATCGACTGATATAAAAGGTTAAATACTTTATCTTGATAATATTTATAGTTTTATATTGTTTTCTTTTATTTTGGGGATTTTTTTCTCATATATTGATCATTATCGAAAATATTGGCTGGTATAACAAAATCGAGCCATTTTTAATTTAATTGTGAGCTTGGTATTAGGTCGTGTATAGAAACCAATGCTAAAAGCACAAGTCACAAAAGTCACAATTCATATCTCAAATCTTTCCACTCTCAGCTCTCCCAAATCTTAAGCATATATCTTGACACAAATTCTTATATTAAAAAATTCATCAATATCTGAGATTATAGATTAGAATGTTATATTATGTATGAGCATTATCTCATATGATACCCAGATAATTTTTACATAATCCCGATTATTACAATCCAATGTCCATGGATTTTATTTGTCTAGCATTTATATGATGCCCAACACTTTGTAGTAGTCCTTCGAAAGCATCTTCTAAAACTTTATAGCAAAGTATATAAATTCAGAAATAATTCAAAATCTTAAGATTATTCAACATATGATGCTTTATTTTTCCCACATCTCCTCTAGTATGTAAACATAAGGTAACCCTCTGGTCTCATATTATATGATGAATATTATTTATCAAAGGGATCACATAATATTGCTTGTGGTTAACACATGCTTTAAATCTTTATTGGCTTAATTAAATAAATACCTTATAATTTATAAATGTTTCAATTACATACATCCACTTGTATCTTGTTGCACTTAAATATCCTAATATTTTTTAAAATTGCATGTCTGTACCTTCTATATGCAAGAATAATATTTTTTATTTTCCTATATTAATATAATTGTATAATTTTAGTATAATTCTATATTTTCTATTTTTTCTATTAATAATTTATTAACATACAATTGTCTATTATATATCATTAGACATTACTAATAATTAATATGAGAGTTTTACAATAACGTTAGAAGTTTTAGGAACCAAGTTAGAAAAAAATGAAGTGGTATATAATATGATTAGTTAACAATAATAAATAATTTAGTTTAGTTATGATTAAAATATAATATTTAAAAAAATAGGGGTAATATAGTCCATAGAAAGCTTTTCTACAACTTCCTCTTTTAAAGGGAGTGATAAATCAAAGTATATAATTTTATTTATAATTTAAAATCTTGAGACTTATTCAAAATATGATGCTTAAAATTTTCCACATCTTCTATACTATATAAATATAAACTAAGCATCTGGCCTCATATTATACGATAAATATTATTTATCAAAAAATCACATACTATTGCTTGTGATTAACAAAGTCTTTAAATCATTATAGGCTTAATTAAACTTAAATACCTTATAGCTTACGAAAGTTACACTCATATACCTCCACTTATATCTTAATGCACTTAAATATACTAATGTTTTCTAAAATTGCATATTTGTGCTTATGTACGCAAGAATACTCTTTATGATTTTCTTATGTGAGTGTCATTGTATAATTTTAGGATAATTCTATATTTTTTACTCCTTCCAAACTAATTTATTAACTTGCAATTGTCTATTAATATATGATTAAGCATTATTAATAATTAATATGAGAGTTTTACAATAACATTAGAAGTTTTAGGGCCAATTTAGATAAAATTAAAATGGCATGTAATATGATTAATTGATAATAATAATTAATTTAGTTAATTTATGATTAGAATATAATATCAAAAAAGAATAGGAATCTTGAGATTATTCAAAATATGAAGCTTAAAATTTTCCACATCGTTCGTACTATATAAATATAAGCTAAGTCTCTGACCTCGTATTATACAATGAATATTATTTATCAAATGGATCACATACTATTACTTTTGGTTAACAAATGCTTCAAATCTTTATAGGCTTAATTAAATTTAAATACCTTACAGCTTACGATAGTTACATGCATATACCTCCACTTATATCTTAATGCACTTAAATATCCTAATGTTTTCTAAAATTGCATGTTTGAACTTATATACGCAAGAATACTCTTTATAATTTTCCTATGTGAGTGCCATGGTATAATTTTAGGACAATTTTATATTTTCTACTCCTTCCAAAATAATTTATTAAGTTGCAATTATCTATTAGTATATTATTAAACATTATTCATAATTAATATGAGAGTTTTACAATAACATTGGAAGTTTTAGGACCAAGTTAGACAAAATTAAAGTGGTATATAATACGATTAGTTAATAATGATAATTAATTTAGTTAATACATGATTAGAATATAATAAAAAAAAAGAATAGGTGCAATATAATCCATGAAAAGTTTTTCCACAACTCCCTCTTTTAAAGGGAGTATGATATGATATGATATGATATGATATGATTTGGGCCATGCGTGCATGTAGAAAGACTTACTGATTTGAACTTCTTTCGAAAGATATATATGCATGTATAAATAGATAATTTTATTAAAATTGATAATAATGAGGTTTGCGATATACATTGTTTCGATACGATCAAATATCTTGGCAGTCATCTAAAACTAATTAGTGTTTCAATTTCCGGTTTTAGGTCCTTGAGACTAATGTTAATTACTTTAATATTGTTGTGATGACAAACCAATAAAATTGGGTCCATAGCTCAGTGGTAGAGCAATTGACTGCAGATCAATAGGTCACCGGTTCGAACTCGGTTGGGCCCTCGTTACTGCTTTTTATTACTTCAGAATTATTCTTCATTATTCACTCCCATAAAATTTTTATGTTTACTTTTGTATGCTACAGAATTGGTTTTTATTACTCACTCACATGCAGAGTGAATTTGGTCTACCGAACTTTCAGCATTAGATGAATTTCTTTTTTCACTTTTAGTTTTTAATGCTTCAATTCAGAATTATTCTTTTCGTGAGTGAGCTTGTTCTACTGATCTTTCAACACGAAAAGAATACGATATATAACAAGGAATCTGCATTGATTTGTCTGATACATGCGCAAACGTAGAGTATACTATAATAAACATCCATTGCATTAATCGTAGAGTATATAATAACAATCTCATGCTATTACGAGCAACTGAACACTTCCTATAAAAATACACTTTGGCTAGCGTGACTAAAGATCTGCTTGAACAAGCAACAGTCTTATCTTAAGCTACGTAGTGTAGTTTACCTGTCCAAATAGTTGCAATAATCGTTTTGAGCAAAGCAGTTTGTACTACCTGGAAGAGAAAAGTATCCAATTACCGTAGTCCATTACATTAATCATATACCAAACGTACCAATGTTGGATCGGTAAATATTTACGGATATATATATATTTAGATGGCCTTTTTAGATATTAGTCCATTAAATCTTCAACAATTGTATACTAGTCCCTCAATCTTAGAAAGTGTATATTAGTCCCTTAAATCTTAAATAATTGCATATTAGTTCCTCAAAACTTAAAAATTACATATTAGTCCTCAAACCCTATAGGGAAAATGGTCCCTCTATTAGTATTTCAGTTAGAAAATCTAATCATGTTTGGGGTTAACTCCTAACACAAAAGCTACAATCATGAAACTACCCCTCTATTGTTTCAACCCTTTGTGAAACTCAACTTGGGTTTAGGGTTTTTTGCTAACCATTAGAGAAGAAGAACATAGGTGAATTTGGATTTATCTTAAGTGAGTATTGAGTTTAAATTTATCAAGAACTGGGATGGAGAACATCAAAAGGGGTAAAATGGTCATTTTGCCTCCAATTGTTAGATTTGACAGAATATTCCCCCTAAATCTAACGTGATTTAAGTTGAAGAACCATTTTGCAAGACCCTATAGAATTTGATTCTCCAATAAACAATTTCAAATATATGACAAACTAATATGCATTATTAAAGATTTAAGGGACCAATATGTAGTTTCTAAGATTTGAGGGAGTAATATGCAATTATTAAAGATCTAAGGGACTAATATCTAAAAAACCCTAAAAAAAGTTATATATCTTTGATGCATTCAATAGATCTCATCCGCTTAATTCTTTTTTTCCACTGAAGAGGTACTATTGATAGAAGTTACAAGCAAAGTTTCACATAGTAAGATGTGTAGATTTCACAAAACACCAAAGTTTCCATGAATTTTTGAGTTAAACCCCTTATAGGTTTTGAAATTTTTCCAAGAACCCACTTGACGGCGGAGTCTGATTAAAGATCAGTTAGGTTGGGGGGGGGGGGGGGGGGGGGGGGGGGGGGGGGGGGGGGGGGGG
>BQKN01000108.1:481599-508633 GCA_022839385.1 Asparagus kiusianus | reverse complement strand
CCCCCCCCCCCCCCCCCCCCCCCCCGCCCGGGCCACCCCTACTTGCCAAAAAAACGAAAAACAAAAAACATAAAAGAAGAAGAAGAAGAAAGGAAAACATTGAATTATCGCAAAACAACCCAAGCCCCATGTGATATTGTCAGATTTCCACTATTTTAGCCAAAGTTTTGATGAAATGGATTTCCTTTTTAGAGGTAGTTTTTCCCCCACTTTAGAGGTGATTTCCTCCTTTTTTTTCTGCCAACCAAACAACGAAATGGAAATATGGCTTAGAGATGAGTTTCCACAGAAGGAGGAATTGGAGCTACCTTCCTTTGTTTTTTTCCTCCGACCAAACAGCCCCTAAATGGCTAAATGGAAAAAAAAATACCCATTTTGAATAGACCCGCCAACTCTGATAGGAGAATGCTCGGTGAAATGTCAACGCTTAGAGGTGTTTTGTGACATTCTAAAATTCATGGGTGTGTGTGGAGAAATGTATGACGTTTAGGGGTTTACCAACATTTGCCCAAGAACAAAATCCTAATTTGAGCAACGGATAGAATGTTAACTTGACTTGGTCATTGATGACCAAATCAACCACAGTTTCTCTGTTGAGAGAATGGTGGAGAATGTGAATCGTGGGTGGTTGAGAGAAAATCTCTCATGTGGGCGGATCTGAGGGGTAGAGATGATGGGTTAAGCCCCTATATAAGGAGGACCATTCTCCTTGAGAAAATACAACGAAAATCAAAGAAAACTCACTTATCCATTACCGGAGCCCCTCAAAAAATCTGTTCTTTCTTCTTCTTTGAGTTCAATCACTAGTATCAGAGCTGAATGTTCTTCATCATCTTGGAATCATGCTATTTTCCCAACAAAGAAACCCTCTCTGATGAAGAAGAAAAGTTCAGTTGAAGAAGAAGAAGAAACAACATTCTTGAAGAAGAATAGGAAGCCTACTCTATATCCTCGGTTAAAAGATAGCCATGTCTCAAAGTTAAAAACCATCGTACTCTTTGAAGAAACACTAACCATCGTACTCTTTGAAGAAACACTTTGTTGAGGTCTGCCAACGAATTATTTATTTATTTTTCCCTAGTCTACTCTCTGTCCTCCTCTCTAGCTTGTTTCATAGCCATTTTTATAGCCTTCTAGTCTAAGTCTTGTCACATTTTTTAATTTCTCAAAGGCTACATCCCTTTGTTTTTCGGTCCTACAACGTAGCCTTCCAAAGCCGGTCCTAGATCCAGCTACATCCATTTTTTTCATAAGCTTACTTGTCAAGTCTTGTCATAGTTCATAACCAACTTGTTCATAGCCTACTCCTATCACGTGTACTACCTCTTACCAGCTTCAAGGCCTACTCGTGACCTACATCTTCAAGTTTATAGCCCATGGGTCCCACTACCTCTATATCTGAAGAAGTTTATAGCCTATGGGTCCCACTGCCTCTGCATTTGAAGAAGGTGACTTGCTCTCGCGGCGCTAAAACTTCGACAAGTGTTGATCCAATCAACACCGTTGAGTGACAATCTCGCTCAAATTAGAACTACTTTCATCAACTCGAAACAATCAGGTTTATTTTTATTCATTTATTTATTTAGCTTTATTATATTTTAGTATAGCTGTTAAAATATCAACCTTATACATATTTTAAAATTGAATTTAGTTTTAGTTCTTTATCGAATGGCTAGTAAACTCGTTCTATCAGAACTAGGGAAAGTTGACAAATTTAATGGCAGTAATTATGATATGTGGCATAGAAAATAGGATACACTCTTATTCATGACAACATTGATGATGTAATCGAAACTACTACTCTAACCCTTACTGATAAATCAACACTTGAAGAAAAGAAATGGTTTGAGCAGTGAAAGTCGAAAGACAAAAAGGCGAAAAGTCTTATGCTCATGTTCATGGAAGATAATTTAATCAAAGTTTTTGAAACTTATAAAACTTCCATGGACATGTGGAATACAATAAAAGAAAAATACGACACTGCTTCCGAAGTTAACATTCAACTCCTCTTGCATAAGTATAATTCTTGTCGTATGCATGAGGAAGACAATGTCGGAGAACATATAAATAAAATGATTGTCATGGCTAAGGACTTATCCACTGCTGGGACCAAAATCCCAAAAAGAATGCAAGTGGCAACCATTCTAAATAGTCTTCCCCTTTCACTTGCTGTGGCTACCACCACATTAAGAATGAATCCTTCCATTAAGTCTGTCACTGATCTTCCTATGCACCTAGCGATAGAACAGGACTAAATAGCCAGTAGGAAGAAACCAGAACTGAATATGGTGCAGCAAGAGCTGAATTATGTCCGCCAGAGGCATAATGCTGGAAGCTATAAAAACCCTGGTTCTAGTAAACCACAACCGTGAGGACCGAAATCGCAGCAGTTCAAGAAAAAGAAAGTACCCCTGCGGAGCCTGCTACAATTGTGGAAAGTACGGGCATTTCAAGCCCAATTGCCCACAAGGTGAAAAGCAGAAGAATAAGGGAAGCTATAAGCATCTAGAACAAGGGGGTATTAGCAAAAGAGAATTCGTCGGTGTGACGGAATATAATGGTGTGATGACGGATATCAGTGGTTGGTGGATCGACTCCTGTGCGACTAGGCATATCGCAAAGGACAAGAATGGAGTCGTAGAATTCACCGAGCTGAAGAAAGGAGAACAGAGAATCTATATGGAAAATAACACATATCTTGATGTAGAAGGTATTGGTTCGTATAGATTGGATCTTGGGGATAACATTCTTGTCCTCAAAGAAGTGTTCTATGCGCAATTTGATCTCGGTTCCCAGCTTGATGAAGAAAGGACCGGAAGTGAGGTTCTATAATAACAGGGTTTCTATAAGCAAGAATAATAAAATGTATGCTATGGGAAAATATGTGCCCGAGCATGAATTATGCATTCTTCCAGTAGTTTGTAATAATTCTGATAATAAAATTTCAAATTTGAACTACTTGTCCTGTTATATTTCTGAGTCTGAATTGTGGCATTCTAAATTAGGACATGCTAGTATTTTAAAAATGAAAGAAATTATCAGAATGAACTTGCTTCCTGCACTATCTAATGTTCAATTGACACAATGTGAACATTGTTTAACTGGTAAAATGACTAAAAAACCTTTTATTGGCGAACACAGAGCCAATGAACTTTTAGGGTTGATACACTCGGATATTTGTGGTTCCCTAAGTGTCAAAACTCATAGTAATAAAGAATATTTTATTACTTTTATAGATGATTATTCCAAGTTTGCACACGTCTATCTTATATCCAGAAAATTAGAAGCATTTGACTGCTTTAAGAGATATAAGACAGAAGTTGAAAACCAACTTGGATTGAAAATCAAAAATTTGAGAAATGATAGAGGTAGGGAATATAACTCTAAAGAATTTGAGAGTTATTGTATTCAGCATGGAATTAAAAGGCATACAACAATACCGTATACGCCACAAAAGAATGGTGTTGCTGAAAGAAAAAACAAAACATTACTTAATGTAGTTAGATACATGTTGTCTCATTCTGGTCTCTCTAAAAACTTTTGGGGAGAAGCATTGTTAACTGCAAACTATATTTTAAATAGAATTCCCACCAAATCAGTTGCATCTACACCTTATGAATTATGGAATGAGAGGAAACCTAATTTGAGTCATCTTAGGAAGTGGGGATCTATAGCCCATGTTCTCATTCCATGTCAACTTAGAGATAAGTTAGATTTTAAAACAATAAAGTATAGATTCATAGGGTATTCAGAAAAGTTAAAAGATTATAAGTTCTACAATAAAAAAAAGGAGTCATTGAAAGCAGAGATGCTACATTTCTAGAGAATCTAGAGGAAGAGGAACAAGTTCGAGAGGAAACAAAACATCTGACTGTAATAGATGATGATTATTATAGTGTTGTTCCCACTAATGACCCTGATATTGTGAATGAACCTAACCTTGAAAATGATGAAATACCTATAAAAAATATTGTACCTAATCAAACGGTTGTAGGCAACAAAAGGCCAAGAACACAACCTTCATGGATGGATGATTACTATTTATATTCATGTGAGCCATCATGTTTCTCGGTAGATACAAATATGGAAGAACAAGATCCCTTAACCTTTTTCTGATGCGATGAAATCGCATGAATCAGCTTTATGGCTAGAATCTATGAGAGAAGAACTTGATTCCATAGAAAAGAATAAGGTATGGGAGTTATGTGGTCTACCAAAAAATAGAAAAGGATAGGATGCAAATGGGTGCTCAAAAAGAAATATCGTGTTGATGGATCAATTGACAAATTCAAAGCACGCTTAGTTACCAAAGGTTATAACCAGAAGGCAGGAATAGATTTTTAGGAGACGTATTCTCCTATAGCTAAATTTGCATCCATTAGAATTATTTTGGCTATTGTTGCATATCTTGATTTGGAGTTAATCCAAATGAATGTTAAAACTACATTCCTTAACGAAGAGTTGAAGGAAGCAATATATATGCAACAACCTTAAGGTTTTCAGGTGAAAGAACATGAACATAAAGTTTACAAATTAATGAAATCTCTATATGGTTTAAAACAGTCTTCTAGACAATGGCATCTCAAATTTCATGATGTAGTTACTAAACTTGGTTTTATTCTAAATAAATTAGATAATTGTGTATATGTCTTGAAAAGTGGGAGCAAGTTTACTATATTATCCTTATATGTGGATGATATATTGCTCGCTAGAAAGGACATAGAAATGTTGAATAAAACCAAGGCAGATCTTAGCGAAAAGTTTAAGGTGAAAGACATGGGAAATGCATCATATATTCTTGGAATTCAAATAATTCGAGATAGAAAGTCTAGAATGCTAAGTTTAAACTAAGAAAAATATTTAAGATCAGTTCTTAAAAGGTTTGGAATGGAGAATTCCAATCCGGCACCAACTCCGTTAGTTATGGGAAAGAGATTATGTAAAGAGCAAAGCCCTGGAGAGGGGCAGAAGCCATTAGATGTTCCTTATGCTCAAGCAATTGGAAGCTTGATGTATGCAATGTTGCGCACCAGACCTGATATAGCTTATGCTGTGAGTCTAGTCAGTCGATATCAAAGTAATCCGGGACCAGCACATTGGGAAGCTGTTAAAAGGATTATGAAGTATATCAGAGGTACATTAACTCATAGATTAGTTTATCAAGCTGATTCATTTGAACTCCTTGGTTATTCTGATGCTGATTTTGGAGGTGATAAAGATGATGAAAAGTCCACTTTGGGACACTTATTCATCTTTGGGGGAGGAGCTGTTTCTTGGAGTAGCAAGAAACAAGGGTGTGTTGCTAGAAATACGCAAGAAGCTGAATATATAGCTTGCAGTATGGCAACTACACATGCTGTCTAGATAAGACAATTTTTGATTGATCTTGATCTTAATTTATTAGAAGGACCTATTGATATTTATTGTGATAATCAAGCAGCAATTAGCTAAATCAATAGTGGGCGAATAGCTCCAAAGGAAAACATATTGAGATCCAGTATCACTATATTCGAGATATTATAGAAAAAGAAGAAGTCAAAGTAACTTATATCCCTACTACGGATATGATTGTTGATCCTTTGAAAAAAGAAATACCAACGGAATCTTTTATCAAACATGTAAGTTTGATGGGACTTAGGAATAAATAAGTCCAAGTAAAATTTCATGAATAATGAAATAAGAGTTACTCTCTACGGATAGTGGGAGTAATGGTAAGCAGAAACATCCGATTTAACGAATAGTGGAAGGCATGTCACTTGGTTAATTTGGTCAAGTGGGAGATGTTAGCTTGACTTGGTCATTGATGACCAAATCAACCACGGTTTCTCTGTTGAGAGAATGGTGGAGAATGTGAATCGTGGGTGGTTGAGAGAAAATCTCTCATGGGGCGGATCTGAGGGGTAGAGAT
Source organism: Asparagus kiusianus (assembly GCA_022839385.1). Taxonomy (NCBI): domain Eukaryota; kingdom Viridiplantae; phylum Streptophyta; class Magnoliopsida; order Asparagales; family Asparagaceae; genus Asparagus; species Asparagus kiusianus. The sequence goes on along the minus strand of BQKN01000108.1, from coordinate 502,725 downwards.
GATGAGTTAAAGCCCCTATATAAGGAGGATCATTCTTCTTGAGAAAATACAAGGAAAATCAAAGAAAACCCACTTGTTACCGAGCCCCTCAAAAAATCTGTTCTTTCTTCTTCTTTGAGTTCAATCATAGAATACGTGCCAAAACACCTCAGCTCACGCCTCCGCATTTGGTTTCATCTCTTTCCCCTTCGATTCCTCACCAGTCACCACTCTCTCAGCCATAAAGTCTTTCTTCCCTCGATAGGCAATTAAAAAAAACCCTAAATTTCCACCAAATGCAGCGGGAATAAACCTACCCTTTGATCCCCACTCATGCTCGAATTAGGGTTTATTCTCCCCACAATTCCTTCGCCCTCTCCAAAACCCTGGACCCCCAACCCCCGATCCCTATCCTCCTCCCTTCAACATCCCAATGCTCTTTACGAATTAAGAGGGGAGGCGTCAAATTAGGGTTTGGGAGTCTATGGGTGGCAAACGGGTTGGGTCGGGTCGGGTCGGGTCATAATTGACCCGACCCATATAAGTATGACCCGACCCGACCCGTTTAATAAATGGGTCAATGCAACCCAACCCGATTATTAAACGGGTTACCCGACCCGACCCGTTTAATAGTATTCATAAAATGAAAGGAAACTGGGAAATGGGTTGTCATTCATTTCAACAAACAAGTTGGGTGCACTTAAATTTGGGTAACTCTTTAAACTTTGTTTGATAATGAACGGACAATCCACTAAACTAACAAATGAGTCTTTAGTCATTTCAGCGAACAGGTTGGCACTAAAATGTGGGTAACTTTCAGCGATAGATAAAAATAATATTTTTTGGCGATAAATTTCACCTCCAAAAGCGATCCATGGACTCGAGATCGATGTTGGGGTTTTGAGTGGATTTCGAGAAGCAAACGGCGTTGAGTTTCGAAGAGAGGAGAAGATCGCTGAGGACGAAAGGAAGCGAGGAGAGCGGAGAAGAGATTTGCAGGTATTTTCTTCAATTGAACTCGCTGAAATTTTCCTTGATGAGAGAAACCTTCGAACTCCCCTCATCTTGTTTCAGCTTTGTTTTTTTGGAATTTTTGATCTATTTGTTCTCAAAACTTTCGAAGCGAAAAACAAATAAAACCAATTTTCTGTGCCACCGCCCTTCTAAATGCTGTTGGGTTTAATATGGGCTTTGTTAATATGCGGTGAGCGGTGAACGACAGGCGACGCTCGTGGCGAACGAGGCCGTCGTAGATGAGAACGCCAGCGGCGGAGGAGGAGGCAGAGGTCGCCGTTTCCCGCCGCTCACTGCTCTCCGCCGCTCGCCGCTTGAGCGTCGTGATGGGAAATTTTGGGCTTATCCCTTTTTTTTTTCTCTACAGCGGGTTTTCGAGTGACGAAGGGTTAAGGGTTGTCGGGTGGGTGTTTGTGTTATACGGGTTAGACGGGTCAACCCGAATTGACCCGTTTAATAAATGGGTAAATTTGGGTTGACCCGTTTATGACCCGACCCATGTAACTTGACCCATACCTACTATAAACGGGTCGGGTCGGGTCGGGTCGGGTTGACGGGTTGGGTCATTAATTGCCACCCCTAAATAAATTGGGAATCCAAGGGCGGTGCTGAGCGCAGAGAGAGCAGTGGAGGGGATGAGAGGGAGGGAAGGGAGAAGAGGGAGGAGTATGACGCGATCGTGGTTGGATTGGGGAGTCCAAGGTCTGTTTTCCTTTTCCCTGTGAATTCTTATGTTTTTGTTCGATCTCTTTGTTGTGTTTCGGTTAGGTTAGTGACTAACTGAGGGTTACTAGTTGATGGTTAGACCGGAATTTCTTGAAGATTTTAGCTCAGAAAAACCAGTTATTTCGTACGAAATCTCGAGCATCAGACAAAGGTTTTTATCTATAACCCCCCAAATCCACCTTAGTTGCAAATTTACTTCTCAAGGCTTGATATATGTTAATTTAACCCTGTTTTCTTTGACATTTAGTGAAAGTACCCCTCTGCACCATTAAATTTCAAACTATGAAGGGATAAGCATACCCCCCCCCCCTCCTGAAAATAGGGTTTTTTTGGTCTTTATACCCTAAAATCTATCCTTTCTCCAGATTTACCCCAAATCTCCATAGTTGCTAATTTTTGTCTTTGAATAACAATGGTGCTAAATGAGAGGGGTTTAAAAATCTATTGTGGGAGAATTCATGGGTAAATTAACAATATGCAGATTCAGGGGAAATTTTGCAAATAGGATTAATTTGGAGGCTATATAAGCAAAAAAATCCTTTAATCCAGACAAATGGATTTGGAAGGGAGTTAACACGTCTCTCCATCTGACTTTATTTTTAGAATAAAAATAAAAACTCTAGAGCAACCTTGATGGGCTGTTTGGTTGTATGTTTTTACCATGTAAAAGGATGAAAAGTGTAAAAAAAGGGGTCCCAATGTCAGCTTTCATCACTTTCAATTGTTTGTTTGTAATTATAAAAATAGTGCAAAGTGATTTCATATGCTGATGTGGCTTGTAAAGTGATTTCATAAAAAAGACATGATTTTAGGAGAAAGCTGACATTGAAGTCAGGAAAAAATAATAAAAAATAATTCTAACCAATATGATCATTTGAGTAGGGACCACTTTTTATACTTTCCAAACAAACAATTAAAGTTATATTTGCAAACCAAACAAGCAATTTATGATTCCAACGGAATAAAAAACAAACAAAGAAAAGTATAAAAGTGAAATTGATGAGGTGGATAACAACTTCCCAAGTTGTATCATAAATACACAACTTTACCAACAACAACCAAACAACCCCTGAGTCCTTTTTTTCTCCTTTGAACTGTTTTTATTTTATTTTATTATTATCTCCTTTCGATATCTTCATCTCACAACATAAAACGATCTCCAATCAGTGTGGTTCTGAATCATGCTTATATGTTGCCGAAACGTCGGTCCAAGTACGTAAATGATATCCATTAGAAACATATAGAAAACATCACATAAATTGTATTTATCAGGAGTTATCCAGCAACATCAGTCTAATTTGTGCAATTCACATGACGCATAAGACATTTTGAAATAAATTGCATAGCCAAGTACAGACCTGCTGCAATATTCTTAATTCCAAGCCATGGACTAATTTTTAATCTTTAAAAGTAAAGCTAAATTAAGTTTTGCTTTCTAGGCAAGCGGATCGAATTAAAAATCTATTATATATTTAATGACCATTAATTCACATGATATGTTATAACCTATAAATAGCTAAGTGTTAATCCTCGACGAGGAGCTAACATGTGTTCCACCTTAAATACGCCATTGTTCGCGGGAAAAATTGTCTTCATTGATGTCATTGTTCTCTTAAGCAACAGTTTATCGGTTACAAAAGATCCGATCTTTTTATAAGATCCGGTTACAATAAAATCAAAGAAAAATCAAAAAGATTACAACTTTTCTTTTTTATGGAACAAATCGCAAGATCCTGTTTTGCGGTCTCTTGCTTGTGTGGGTTCTTCGCCTGCGCCGGGGTTAATCTGTGGACCACCGCGTGATCTTGATCCGGTCGGATCTACACGGTATGATGGGTGTTATTTCACGAAGGAAATAACAGCCGAGGGGATTATTTCACCAAGGAAATAATAGCCTCAAGTAATCGAAATCGACCAAGCGAAATCGATACTCTTCTCGGGATCAAAAACCAAGTTTTGATCCGGAGGGTAACCGTGTAGATCTCAGATCTGATCTCTCTCGAACTCCTGCCTTGTTTGGTGTGGATGATCGCCAAGAACCAGATCCGAAAAGTTCAAGTCTTCAAAGCTTCAAAACTCCGAGGTTTAGATCTCAATCCAGCAAAGCTTTGCCTCAAAAGTTCACCAAAATTCCAACCTCCAAAACAATGAGCCTAGGGGTCTATTTGTAGGCTCCTCAAACCAGATATGGGCTCAGATCTGGGCCCAGATCTGGGTGGCTCGGCCCAGGTGGCTCGGCCACCGAGCCACCATGGTGGCTCGCCGAGCCACCTAGGTGGCTCGGCTTTGGCCGAGCCACCTAGGAGTGGCTCGGTTTCGGCCGAGCCCTCCAGGTGTTTGCCGTTTTGTCGTTTTCCGGTTTCACGGTTTATCCGAACTCTGATTTGGCATTCTGGGTCTTGATTTAGCAGTAAATCCGCCTTGGTGTTCGAATTTGAGTCCGCTCCCGATCTTAGTTGATGTGATGGACTCTACGGTTGGATGACTTGCTGATTCATCGACCCATTAGCTTGATTGGGCACGCGATTGGATGTATTCCGTTGTTTGCGTGCGGTTCGTTAACCTCGTCGCCTCGTTAATCCGCTTCGTCGCGTCTCACTTGGCTTCGGCGTTGTGGTCTAACGATCATGCTTGGATATATCGCCCGATGGTTCGTTGGTCTATCGAATCACCTTGCCGAGCTGTGTTAAGGGACCTATAAGCAGTTTTATACGCCTACAGATACCCCCTCCAAAGTATTTCAGCCTCATTCTTTTATAGGAGAGTCTGGAATACTTTGGATATGATTGTCCCAACCTTCAATCGGTGTAACGGGACTTTGGAATGGCTTCTATTCTTGATTCTTTCAATCCTCCAGGCTATTCGTTGCTTTGTCGAATGTCTGCAAGGGTTCCGGTGCTGCATTTATTGTCTGACCGTTGTCGGAATTTTGAACTTGAAGTCAATTCCTGATTTTCTGATCCTTAGCTCGTGTTTGCTGTTTCAACATAGAACCGACCATCGATTGTTGGCATTGAGTCTTCATTTGCAACGCGTTGTCCGGCGTTTGAGCTTCATTGTGACGCGTTGTCCGGCGTTTGACACAGTTTATACTCGTACGTCTGCTGGAGTCTACACAGTTTAAGCTTTTAAGGAATTGGAGCGTGGCGGATGCTCGAGTCACGAGACCAACTAACGGGGTTGATGCGTCAATGACTCGTATTTATAGAATTTTTGGTAAATTCTCAGCCATCAACGGGTTTGATAAGCCTTTACCGACTACCGTTTGAGTCGGGCTAGCATGCGGATTGTTTAAGTCCGTTCCGCATGTGACGTTAAGCTAAAAGAGTTAACCCTTTTAGTGCTACGATATCGAATACGTAGACTTCGTCTTTCTCCTGTGAAAAGACTAAACGGCGACGTGTATGAGACGTTGACTTAGGATTTTTGGCAAATCCTCAGCCCTCAACGGATTTGACGTGCTCTTACCGATTACCGTTTGAATCGGGCTTACATGCGGATTGTTTTAGTCCGTTCCGCATGTGACGTTGTGCTAAAGGAATGAACTCCCTTAGACTTTGTGCTATGATGTCGAATACATAGGCTTTACCATTTGTTACGGGAATAGGCTACCCGGCAGCGCGTGTTAGGCGTTGACTTTAGGGTTTTTTAGCTAACCCCCAGCCCTTAACGGATTTGATTAGCCTTTACCGACTACCGTTTGAGTCGGGCTAGCATGCGGATTGTCTAAATCCGTTCCGCATGTAACGTTGTGCTAAGCGGGTGAATTCTCTGAGACTCGCTGCTACGACTTCGAATACGTAGACTTCGCCATTGTTACGGGAATAGGCTACCCGGCAACGTGTATTAGACGCTGACTTATCCCTACTTAGACGTCGGGATAAAGGTCCCCAGAATCAGGTTCTGGTATCTTCTTGGGCAGTAAAAGACTAACCTGGCGACGCGTGTTAGGCGTCGGCATATCCTTTCTTAGGATTCAGGATGAAATTCCCCATGCGTGTAAGGCATGGATTTTGGTGTTATTAATAACAACCTGCCATAATGTTAAATATGTGGGCGGGTGTTCTTTTTAACGGTTAAGAACTAACCGGCAGCGCGGGTTAGGCGCAGACTTATTCCTGCTTAGGTTTCAGGATAGGATACCCCAGAATCGAACTCTGGTGTCTTTTTCTACGGAGAAAGACTAAACCGGCAGCGCGTGTTAGGCGCAGACTTATCCCTGCTTAGGATTCGGGATAAACTTCCTAAGATGAATCCTACATTGATAAATTCTTGAAAAAGGTTGGAGTGGGAAAGGAAGAATTTTATATTTTATTTCCCGATCTTCTTTTAGGGTGAAGGCGAACCCGAATACAAGGAAGGAAGAATTTTATATTCTATTCCTTGATTCTGGAAAGGAAGAATTTTATATTCTATTTCCAGTGCAAAAGAAACTAGAAGTGGGATCTCCACTCCGAGAATCTGGAAGATCTAGATAAACTTACCTTTTATAGGATTGGTTATCTAGTTTGAAGATGAGTTTCTCATTTATCGAGGTGAAATTTCAATTTCGGTTATAACCATGAGAAGGCTTAACCAAAGAGAAAAAGAAGGGAGTTCTTTCGTTTATCGAAAGGGGATTCTGAATTAAAAGTGGACCTCTTGTTCGTGGAAAGAATCAAGAGGGGAATTTGTTGGTGGCTTAGGTCAGAAAGACACTTTTGGTGGACTCACTGTCAATTGAAATTGATCAGTGAGGGATTTTGGTGGTGAAAATGATTTTGGGTTATCCTCTAGAATATTAAGTGTAATATTCTTCAAGGAACTTCCCGGTAAATGGTTTATCCTGAAAGTACTAGGGATAATACTTTTTCAGGAACTTCCCATTTATTGGTATTAATTGCCTGACGCCCTCTTGGGTAATCAGGCGATATGCACCGTTTGAGTAGACTGTGTCTATTACAAACGGTCCTTCCCATTTGGGTTCAAATTTACCTTTCTTCTTGGAGTTGAGGATTATCGGTCGTCGAGCAGCGAGGACCAAATCTCCTTCCTTGAAGCTTCTCTGTCGGACTTTTTTGTTAAAAGCCCTAGATATTCTGGCTTGATAAAACTCAATGTGTTGTTGAGCTTCTAAGCGCTTTTCATCCAAAATTTTGAGTTCCTCGAGACGTTTCTGATGTTGTTCTTCTGTCGTCATCTCAGTTGCGAGAGCGATCCGAAGGGATGGGATTTGGATTTCCAATGGTAGCACAGCTTCACATCCGTATACCAACGAATATGGGGTGGCTCCTGTAGGTGTGCGTATGGTGGTACGATAAGCCCAGAGTGCTTCACCGAGTTTATCGTCCCAGTCTCGTTTATTGGTCTTCACGAGCTTTGACAGGATTTTGATGATCGTCTTGTTAAAAGCCTCAGCTAATCCATTCGAGGCGGGATAATACGCTGTTGACGAAATATCTTGAATTTTGAACTTGTCACAAAACCTGACGAAAGCGTTGCTTATGAACTGTGGACCGTTATCATGAATGATCCGTCTTAGCACGCCGTGTCGGTATATGACATGATGTTTGATGAAATTGATGACGTTGTTCGTCTTCACTTCTCTATGCGGAATCGCTTCAGCCCACTTTGAAAAGTAATCCGTGATTGCGAGAATGAATCGATCACCTTTGACTGAAGGGGGAAAAATAGGACCGACAATGTCCATACCCCATGTCTCAAATGGCCAAGATGTGGTTGACGTGTGTAACCGCTCCGGTGGTTGGTGCATATAATTTGCATGTACTTGACAAGCATGACACTCTCGGGTGTATTTGATTACATCATGAACCATTGTTGGCAAAAAATATCTCATTCTCCTGATGCGATCATACAGTTTGGGACCGGGCTGATGCACATCATATTCTCCTTCGTGTGCTTCCTTAAGAACTTCTTCTGCTTTTTTGTTCGAAAGGCATCGGAGTAACAAACCATCATACCCTCGACGGTATAATGTATGAGTCTCGGTATTATAGAAGAATCTTGGTGCTCTTCAGCGGATTGATTCCCTTTCTTTTACATCTTCTGGCAAAATACCGTATTGGACGTAGTCAATGATAAGAAAACGCCAATCTCAGGACTCAGACTCAATTTGAGTTGAGTTCACCTCCTTGGCGCTTATGTTCCTATCATCTTCCTCTTCTATATCCATATTGTATATGGGTATGCAGAGTTGATGCGATCTTACTGTGACTAGCATTTCAGTTTCGGGAGGCTGCGCAAGTGATACCGCTAGTGCTGCCAGTGCATCTGCATAGGCGTTCTGGAGACGATGGATGTATTCAATAAAGAATTCTTCAAAAGAATCTGCCATTTTGATGGCCTCCTGGTGGTACGAGATCAGGTCTTGGTTCCTAACTTACATACTCTCCACGGACTTGGTTGACTATCAATTAAGAATCCCTAAAAGCTTCGAGATATTCGAACCCCAGCTCTTTGGCGAAACTAAGTCTAATGAGAAGCGCGTTGTACTTGGCTACGTTATTGGAACATGGATCAGTCAGTGAATAAGCCCGAGGCATCACATGCTTCCCCGGGAAAACTAAGACAACTCCAACTCCGGAGGAGACTTTAGAACATCCGGGGGTTATTGCCACATTAGCTGCTCTTGAAGCACCATCGAAGTATAATTGACATACTTGTTGATGCGATGTAGTGTTAACCTCGTGGGTTTCATCCGGCAAGTCATCATATACTTCTGCCGTATCTGTTGTCGGGTTTGCCGCCAAAAGATCACAAATTGCTTGTCCTTTGATCGACTTCTGCTGTTTGAAGTGTAAATCATATTGGGACAAGAGAAGGGCCCACTTCGCTAACCGCCAATTCATAGAACCCGGTTGAGTCATAAATACCCGTACTGGATTAACGTTAGAAATGACGTAAATCGTCTGTCCAACCAAGTAATGCCGCATCTTTTGTATTGCGAATACCAATGCGAGGTATTCTTTCTCAATCATCGGATATCGAGATTCGGCGCCTACCAAGGTCCGACTTAGGTAATAGACTGCCTGTTCGTGACCGTTATCATCGTCTTGTGCTAGTAAAGCACTTATCGAGTGGTTCATCGCCTTGATGTAAATCAAGAACGGTTTACCTGATTTTGGTGCAACGAGAACAGGAGGATTCGTCAGATATGTTTTGATATCTTCGAGTACTTTTTGGCAGGCATCGTCCCAAATAAATGACACACCTTTCTTGTTTAGCTTAGAGAACGGTTGGCACTTCCCAGAAAGGTTTGAGATGAACCGCCGGATGTAAGCTAAACGCCCTTGCAATCCTCTGAGTTCTCTTAGATTTCTAGGGGGTTGCAGTTCATGTATCGCCTTCACCTTATCATGATCGATATGTATACCTTTAGTGGTGACGACGAATCCAAGGAATTTTTCGCTGAACATTCCAAGGAAGGATTTAGTGGGGTTCATCTTCAATTGATGACTCCGCATGAGATCGAACATCGTCTTCAAGTCCTTGATGTGATCTTCTTTGTTGCGGCTTTTCACAACCAAATCATCAACGTAGCACTCGACTGTTTTCCTGAGATGTTCTTGGAAAATCTTAGTCATTGCTCGCTGGTACATGACGCCTGCATTCTTTAGACCGAAAGGCATCACCGTGTAGCAAAAGACACCGAGGGGTGCTCTGAACGCTGTATGCTTCTCGTCATCCGGGTGCATCTTGATCTGGTTATATCCTGAAAAGCCATCCATAAAAGACATTCTCTCAAATCCGCACGTATTGTCGATGATGACGTCCGTGATTGGGAGAGGAAAGTCGTCTTTTGGACATGCCGCATTCAGGTCCCTGAAGTCGATGTAAATCCTGATTTTACCATTCTTCTTCATGACTGGAACAATATTGGCTAGCCAGTCTGGATGTTGCTCCTCTCGGATAAATCCTGATTCGATCAATTTCTTAACTTCTGCCTCGATGGCTTCCATAATCTGCGGACAAAACCGTCTTTGCTGTTGTTTGACAGGTTTAGCACCCGACTTGATATCGAGGCGATGCATTGCTACCTTGGGGTCGAGCCCTGGCATGTCTTCATAGTTCCAAGTGAAGACGTCAATATATTCCCTGATGAGATCAATTAATTCCTCCTTCTCATTTGGGGGAAGACTATCGCTGATGAATATAGGCTTTGGGTTGGTCTCGTCGCCCATGTTAATTTGGACTATTTTATCTTCAGTGGGGGGTTCCCTCTGTTCAAACCTATCACCATACTGCATGTTCAGGTGATGAACCTATGGGTCTTCCCATGTTGGCATTTGATCGTCGTCCTCCATTGTGGATGGATCAGCTGTAGTCATGTTCGTCATTAGGGCTTTGAATACTTCCCCCAGACTTGTATCGGAATCTCATTCCGAGGAATCTGACGAGTACCCATCTTTGTATTGCCTAGATGATTGGTTATTGATTAACCAGCAACATTCGTCTTCTGAAGAAAAGACATACCCTAATTCCCGCCTGAATTTATAATAATCATCCGATTTCCCTTTTGGTACATATGCCGCTTTGGCTGGAATACAGGAACCTCGATCGAAGTATAAACCTTCTCCGAGTGTGAAATCATATCCCTGTTTTTCCATGAGCTTGCGCGCTTCCGGACTATACTTAGATAAATGTCGACCAGGTTTGTCATCATTCTCATCTTCCCTTAAGAAATGCTCTGGTAATGGAAAACTCTCTCCTTTACCGTAAATCACTTCTTTTTCGCCTCCTATTTTGGCAGGGACGATCAGGGTTGTTCCGAAAGAATGTTGGAGGTGTTTCTTTGTTATATAGGACGATCGAAGCGGCGTATATAAATCGGGATTATCATACAATCCCTTTATCACATCATCAAGAGACAGTGAGTACTCTAAATCATCATTTATTTCATTATTGACAAGTTGCCAGTTACAACTGCCATCTGACGATTGTTCATCGTCAAGATTGATTACTAAGGGTACAATGTCATTTAAAACAAAACCTCCATTGTAATCAAGTCCGGCTTCGGTATCAGTTTCTTCTTCGCTGTCCGTGCCATGGGCCGATGATTCAGTATCGGATTCGTTACCATAAAGGAGAGAATCAGTGAAATAATTCTCAAACCCTTTGAATGATTGCTTATCCGCGACCACCGTCCTAACCTTATTATCAGTGCCGACATATTTCAAACACTGATGGAGAGTGGAGGGAATTATAACATTACTATGGATTCAAGGTCGACCCAATAGTAAGTTATATGAAGTTTCGGCATCAATCACATAACATGTGACCTCCGTCTTCAAATCACCCATTTGACATTTTATCCGGATCTTACCCAAGGGTCTTGACCCGCTAGTGTTGAATCCATAGATAACAGTGCCTGTGGACGCCAACTTACTCACCGGAATACCGAGGCTATGCATCAAGCGAAGCGGCATAATACTCACAGTGGAACCCGGATCCACTTGGATTCGGTTGACTTCGCTGGAGCCAATGTACCCAATAAAATATAAGGGTCGATCATGGTTCGAATTCTTCGTCTGCATATCCTCTTTGGTGAAGGTGATGCAGGGAAGGTTTTTAGCCGCTATATTACAGCGTTGAATTAACAGTTCTGGCTCTTCAGGTACCGGCTTGATCTGAGTAAGGAACACTTCTGAATTGAACAAGGCTTCTTGTAAGGCTTCCCTAGTTTCTTTAGACAACCGCAACAACTCATACAGTGTTATCCGCGCTGGAATGTTAGCTAGTTGAGCCATAATATCGAAGATGCGCGGAGTGTTCGAGCTCTCCGGTTTATCTCTTCCAATCGGACGATTGAAACGAGACTGCTTCGGTTTCTGAACCTCCTGGGGCCTCTTTTCTTTCTGTTTATCAACCGGCTGTCGTCGAGCGTCTTCAACCGGTCTAGGAGTCGTAATCACCTCTAGTTCCGTGAGAGTTTTGGCTGGTCCCCGTTTAGTCATCCCCTGCTCAGATAACTGATCACTAGGTGATGGATAGTTGAAGTGATACTGATTTCCGCTTCTAGTGGCAAAAACTTCTTGTTCTTCTTCGGAGAGCGGGAAGGTAAGAGCTTCATCACCATCCTCTTCGAAGATCACGGAAGTAGCATTGCAGGACTTGCCTTTACCCTTTCTAGTCGAGGAAGTCGTCCACTGATTGTCTTCAATAAGATCAGGATGGACCCAGAGGATTTCGCCGTTTGGGGCTGTGTATGGCATAAGTCCTTTTTGGCGTTGTCCGTATGGGTCGTCGTTTACTGTCTTGATTCCTACTTTGGTGATGCGTTTCGGTTCAAACCAAGCTGTGGGTACTGATCCAAAGCTAATTGATACTGCATTTGCTCCTACATTCTTGGACGGCTTTGGGGTTATGACGCCCACATCAATTAACGCCTGGATCTTATCCTTGAGATGATAGCATGACCTTGTAGGGTGATGGACCGCTCTATGGTATGCGCAATACTTCGGATCCGTCACTTTGCTAGCCCCTTCTTGATCCACAATCGCCGGTAGCTGGATTTTGTTATTTTCCAACAGGTACTTAAAGATAACGGGAACTTCGTCATCTTTGAAGGAGTACACTTTAGGAAATCTTGGCTCCGAAGATTTCTGCTTCTGAGGCCGTTGTCGCCATTGCGACTGCGATTGTTGTGGTGCTTGTTGCTGCGGCTGTTGCTGAGATTGCAATTGGAAAGTTTGATTAGCATCAACTGTATTAGCATGTGCCTTACCTTTCCCTCGTGGGACGAAATTCTGTGTTGGAGCATTCGTCGCCTGTTGGCCTCTCTCCGCCTTCTTCCTTCTGAGGAATCGCTCGGTTTGCTCTCATCGGACCTTCAAACCCTTCCACGTTTTGGATGGTGCTGTCCCCATTGCTTCCAACACGTCCAATGCGAGGTTGTTGTGACAAGTCTAGAGAATAAACTCCTCAGTGATCGGGTCCCGAGAGTTCATCGCCTTGTTCCAGAACCTTTTGACGAAAGTGTCAACTAATTCCCCGTCTTTCTGTTTCTCGTCAAGCAACGACCCGATGGATATCTCGGTGTCGTCGTCGAAGAAGTTGGTGAGGAATTTAGTCTCCATATCGTCCCAGCTATTCACACTTCCTGGCTTGAGGCGGCGATACCAATCGAAGGCGGCTCCACGAAGAGTGCCAACGAAGGACTGTACTATCAGAGGCTCATTACCAGAGATAACCCCTAGGTGTGATTTGAAGTAAATCAAATGCTGAGTGGGTGAACCCTTCCCATCAAACGGTGTGAAGTTAATTAGATTGAACTTCGCCGGATACGGGATTGATTCCCATTCTCTTGGGTATGGACAAGGAATGCTCGTCTTCTTCATCTCTTGAGCGGAAATCAACGTATTGATTTTGCTCTCGAGGTTTTTAATCTTCAAATTTTCACCTGTATTTTTGTTAGCATTCTTGTTACCACCCCCTGCATTGACGGGAGGATTATTAGCGTTATGAGCTTCATCCGCATGTGTGTCTTCATCTTCCTGATTAACCTGGTTACGAAGATTTGGTTCGCCTTGCTGGTTTATCAGTGCTTGGATTTGTTGGTCATGCATTTCTCTCATATTCTGCATGGACATCTGCATTTCGAACCTGAATCTCTCTTGTTGTTTGGCCATGGCTTCTTCGAGCATCTTGGCCACTTGTTCCGCACTTATCATAAGTGACTCGCGGGATTGTCCCTTGCTGGATACTGTATTATCTGATGCGATCGCAGAGCCGGCATCCGATTCTTCATCTTCTGAAGGTGGTCTTGTCCGAATCCTACCATAAGTCGCTCGTATGATAGCTCCAGACTGCAGACGGGTTACACGCCGTGGTACTTTCGGAATCAACTCGGGATTATCCCGTGTCGATGTCCCTTTGCTGGTCATATTAGTGGTGACCCTCGGAAATTCTCCATCTTCGACTACCGTTCTTCTTTGTCGAAAACGCCTAGGCCTTGGTTTTGGCGTTTCGGTATTGAGCCTTTCGAAAACGAAATTCTTTCGGGGACTGTCTTGATGCAGTTGCACTCAGACAATACTGCTCGAATAAGTTTGGAACAGGGGCACTGAGTTTCTAGTTTTCGAGGACTCCTTTTCCTGGTTTTACTCGTACTCCCAACACGATAGTACAACTCGTCGGTTTGAAGGTCGGAGTAACCTATCGTGTGTTGGCACGACTTCTCAGGTATAACGCTATCATCATCAGACGACAACGTTTCCTTCTGAGGGCGGACTGCCTTCTTTGGGCTTTCAAAGTCACGCATCTCGACACACGCCTTTGTGGGCGTGAGTTTTCAGCGAGCTCCTGGACTTCAATGCGCAAACTGGTGCGCGTAGTTGCCATGAACTCCTTGTCATGTTGAGGGTAGCAGCGACCCCCAGCATGTTGAGTCGTTCGGGGCTTCTTTATCGGACCCAAACGTTCTTGAATTGGAGTTTTGCATCGCTCATTGGGAAGTGGACCGAGGCGCTCCAAAACTGACCTCCTTCTTCGGGATGGTCCTGCGGGATCTCCCGGAGCAGCTATGGGAATTACCGGCGACTTAGGTTGGTTCGTCGGAGGTTGAACTTTTGCTGAAGGCTGTAATGGTTGTTCCTTAGCCTGAATCGCCGCTTCAGACTTCGGCCTCCATACTTGGCGGGTTGGTGACGGCTTTTTTGCCACTTCCTTCTGCAGTCTTCTGCGGGCTTCTTGGACTTGAGCCCGTGCATGCGCTAACAGTACGCAGCGCTTGCGAATGCGCTCATCCAGTGTCGAACGATTCCGTTTGACACGGATCCATTCATTCGTTGGCGGCTTGGAGGAGCTGCCATTCATTGGTTGTTGAGGCTGTTTGCCTCTCCTGTTCTTCAGATCCGTGTCGTAGAGGATTCTGTCAGTGGACTCCATCGCCTTTGCGAATTGCCGCGCCAGGCGTTGACGTCACCTCTGGCGGGCTCTCTTTGAAAGAGTCGCTACGCCTTCAGCGACGGAGGAATTGGCCAGAACAGATCTGACCTGGTTGGAGGTCGGTGGAACTTCACTCGATGCAACTTCGGCATCGATCGGGGTGAGATCTTTGTTGGTATTCTCTACTTCTTCATACCAACGGACTTTTCTTCTGGAGGAGAACTTCTTAGACTTGAGGGGGGAGGTGGATCCGAACGAGGATGATAGATACTCCTCGAACTTTTGTTGGTCTAATTCATACTCGACCTCCTCCTCGACCGGGATTGAGATCCGCGGCTGCGACGCAACGATCTCGGCAGCGAGATCGGTGGCTCCCACTGTGGTCGCCAGATTGTTCGCGGGAAAAATTATCTTCATTGATGTCATTGTTCTCTTAAGCAACAGTTTATCGGTTACAAAAGATCCGGTCTTTTTATAAGATCCGGTTACAACAAAATCAAAGAAAAATCAAAAAGATTACAACTTTTTTTTTGTGGAACAAATCGCAAGATCCTGTTTAGCGGTCTCTTGCTTGTGTGGGTTCTTTGCCTGTGCCGGGGTTAATCCGTGGACCACCGCACGATCTTGATCCGGTCGGATCTACACGGTATGATGGGTGTTATTTCACGAAGGAAATAACAGCCGAGGGGATTATTTCACCAAGGAAATAATAGCCTCAAGTAATCGAAATCGACCAAGCGAAATCGATACTCTTCTCGGGATCAAAAACCAAGTTTTGATCCGAAGGGTAACCGTGTAGATCTCAGATCTGATCTCTCTCGAACTCCTGCCTTGTTTGGTGTGGATGATCGCCAAGAACCAGATCTGAAAAGTTCAAGTCTTCAAAGCTTCAAGACTCCGAGGTTTAGATCTCAATCCAGCAGAGCTTCGCCTCAAAAGTTCACCAAAATTCCAACCTCCAAAACAATGAGCCTAGGGGTCTATTTATAGGCTCCTCAAACCAGATCTGAGCTCAGATCTGGGCCCAGATCTGGGTGGCTCGGCCACCGAGCCACCAAGAGGTGGCTCGGCCGGCCACCTAGGTGGCTCGGCCACCGAGCCACCACTTGGTGGCTCAGTTTTGGCCGAGCCACCAGGTGGTGGCTCGGCCACCGAGCCACCCCTAGGTGGCTCGATGAGCCACCTAGGAGTGGCTCGGTTTCGGCCGAGCCCTCCAGGTGTTTGTCGTTTTATCGTTTTCCGGTTTCGCGGTTTATCCGAACTCTGATTTGGCATTCCGGGTCTTGATTTGGCAGTAAATCCGCCTTGGTGTTCGAATTTGAGTCCGCTCCCGATCTTGGTTGATGTGATGGACTCTACGGTTGGATGACTTGCTGATTCATCGACCCGTTAGCTTGATTGGGCACGCGATTGGATGTATTCCGTTGTTTGCGTGCGGTTCGTTAACCTCGTCGCCTCGTTAATCTGCTTTGTCGCGTCTCACTTGGCTTCGGCGTTGTGGTCTAACGATCATGTTTGGATATATCGCCCGATGGTTCGTTGGTCTATCGAATCACCTTGCCGAGCTGTGTTAAGGGACCTATAAGCAGTTTTATACGCCTACAGCCATCAGTCATACTTTGGGACGAACGATTCAAGCGGCTTCAACACTCGACCCTTCCTAGCAAAGACCGAGTCGAAAGGCGTCCAAGTTGACACCACCTCTCTTCACTCCACAAGGCCGGGTCGACAACCTTCGAGACAGACTAAAAAGGTGGTACTTATCGGCCCATTCGCTGAGATCAAGACGAAAGACGTCACTTGTCGACTCTCTCAGAGAGACAAGTTGAGAGGTGGTTTATCCTCAAGCCCCCCGCCGATAAACGATCGCCATCGCATTTAATGCATGATCAGAATCATATTTCTCTAGTCCCGAAAGTCTTTATAACTCATCGAACATCGACAACACCACACACACTCCGTCAACCTCCCATTAAACACCTAGGTGACTCATCCCCCTCTACAGCCGACATCTGCAAAGTAAATGATGACTGAGCTGCCTATTTGGACTCGATTGAAGTTACCCATCTACCTCTTAGATCTGCTATATAGGGAAAATATTGTCTATTGCCTAAAGTAAGCAATCTTCTTGCTAAAAATACACCCTACACTTATCTTTCTTCTCCACTCAAGCTTAAGACTGACTTGATTCTCGGAGGAACTATTGGAAATCCCAACTCCGACCCTCTCATGTGTTGTTCATGTGCAGGATAGAATTCGCTGTTTAGAGACCAACTGTCTAACGAAGATTGAAGACTCTGAAATCCTACCAAACCCATATCTAACCCCCTGTTAGTTAACTGACATCAATAGTTTGGCAACTCACCGTGGGGCAATTGCATAAGATGGCTGGCTCTAATCACCCAGGTGGATCCTCTAACCTATCCGCTGATGACCGACACATGGGCAACCCAATTAGAGGAGTCCGCTCGGAGGATTTCTCAATCTTTTCAGCAGCAGTTTGCTTCCTTCACAAACAAGCTCCTCAGACGGATTGCTCCTCAGCAACCTTCTCCATCGTTCGCTCCCTCTCCCCCTCCTGTGGGTCAAGCCAATCAGTGAATGCCTGAAGACTACACTAAACACTACACACCTCTCCTCCACTTGGCTAATAGGCCCGCTTCACCGTTCCTCCTCGACAGACCTAGCTATACGTGGAGGCAACAGGGGAAAGCCCTAGCTACAGATATGACGGCCATGAGCAGACCGCATGAACAACTTCACTCGGCACCAGATGCCCTTATGCTACTCCAGGTCCTTCCACCACCAATCTGGCGTTTGCTTATCACTGGACGTCCAATACTATCGTCGAGACCATTGGAGGAAACACTCCACTCGCCGATTAGACAATGAATGCTCTCTGCGCCAAATTCAAGATGCCTCATATCGAGAAGTAAAAAAGCGAAAGGACATCCAGGACTTGATGAACATGCAACAGGTGACTGAGCCAATCTCTATAGAGCTTTCCCCATCACCTTGACAGGTAAGTACAAAGACGTGGTGGAACTTCTTGGAGAAGAAGTCCATTCATAATTTTGTACAGGTCAGTCAAAATTTTGCACACCACTTTTTGGCTGACTCCAAACAGAAGAAGCCCTCCCACGTCTTGCTACATATGAGACAAGAATCTAGGGAAAACCTTAGAAACTACTCCAAGAGGTTCCACGTTAAGAGGTTGGAAGTTAAAAACCCTAGCAATATGGTTGCCATGACTGCAATCTCAGCAGTACTCCAGAATAACAAGCTGGCCGATTTGCTCATCATTGATCGAGTCACCAACTATGAGCAGTTGATGGCTAGGGCAAGAGGGCAAATAGATGACGAGGATGCTCAAACCTATAAGAAGGCGGCTAGAGAAGCAAAAGTAGCAGTGGCGATGGCGATGACAACACCCACTGTGGGAGTCGAACCCTCTCCTAAGGAGAAGAAGGAGAAGGATCCCCTCAAAACCGACTCCAGGCCAAGCAGGACCAACAAGAGGGACTAGAGAGAAACAGCCAAGAGGCTGGCCCTCACTACCCTCAACACCTTCCTCACACAAGCTCTCTACATGGTCTAGAAAGTAAGATATCTGAATTCCTCTCCTCCCCGCAAGACATCGGACCCTCAATTCAGAGACACCAGGCAATATTGTCGGTACCATAGAGATCACGGGTATTATCATACTAATGATTGTCGAGTCCTCCAAAGAGATATTAAGGACCTAATATAAAAGAGATTCTTGAAGAGACTTGTCTCTCAACAGGATGGAAGAGAGCCTGCTCCAGGAAAGTCTGACAAGAGATCTCGAACTAGATCGCCTCATCCCTAACATTAGCAAGGCAAACAGCTTGTAGAGACCGACAGTCGTGGTGTCATCAACACCATTAGCGGTGGCTCAACAGCGGGAGGAATATCCAATAATGCTCAGAAGAAATATGTCAGGCGAGCGTTGGATGTCAACTTGTGTGAGAAGAAGCCGAGGACATATCAGTCTATCTCCTTCAGCAACGCTGATCTGAAAGGCATCGGGACACCTCATGACGATCCACTCATCTTATCGGCAAATTAACGGCTTTCGGCTCAAAAGGATCTTAGTCGACACATGGAGCTCCACTGATATTCCATTCATTAATGCCTACAACCAGATGGACATTGACAAATCCAAGCTATAACATTGCCGAGGTCCCCTCATCCGATTCATAGGACATTCGTTCCCATTAGAAGGGATTATCACTCTCCCTAATGGTCAGCGAGTACCATTGCCAATCGTCTATTCAAACACAATTCTTAGTGCTAAACAACAAGTCCGCCTATAACGTTATTCTTGGAAGAACTTTCCTGAACATTTTGTAAGCAGTCCCGTCCACTAACCATCAGATGGTGAAGTTTCCGACCCCAAAAGAATTCAAATTCGCGAGGAGCAACCAGCAAGAAATCAGATCATGCTATTTGCTCTCGATGAAAGGAAAAGAAATGCTAGAGACCCTGCCGATTGAGAAGATGCGTCTCCAAATGGAGAAAAAGTTAGGGCGGGAGCGGTCAACTCTTGTGGAAGAATTGCAAGGAGTGCCGATCGACCTTGATGGGTCAAGGCGGGTTTAGATTGGATCGAGCCTCATTGAGCCTCAACAAGGAGCTATGATCGCGTTTGTATGTGAGAATGTAGATGTGTTTGCATGGGGATCCAAAGACATGCCAGGAATTCCCCCCGAAGTAGTGAGCCATGAGCTCTTGGTTGATAGACAAGCCAGTTCGGAAAAAGAAAAGACATCTTGACCTCGAGAGGCAGAAGTCGACTGACTGCTCAGAGTCAGCTTTATCAGAGAAGTGCAGTACTTGGAATATCTACCTAATATGGTAATGGTTAAGAAGTCTGATAAGTGGAGGATGTATGTGAACTTCACGAACCTAAACAAAGCTTGTCCAAAGGACAACTACCAACTTCCAAGGATCGATCAATTGGTAGACGAGGACACGGGCCATGAGTTACTTAGTTTCATGGATGCCTTCTCTAGATACAACTAGATCCTAATGATGGAGCATGATCAAGAGAAAACCTCATTCATTACAAATCAGGGAACCTACTGTTACAAGGTGATGCACTTCGGTCTTAAGAATGTAAGGGTCACCTATCAGAGGTTAGTCAATAGGATATTCAAGTACCAAATCGATTGCCATCGCATTGAATGCATGATCATAGTCATTATTGCTCCAGCCCCAAAAGTCTTTATGACTCATCGGACCTCATTAGCAACACGCACTCTCTGTCACCCTCCTATTAAACGCCTGAGTGACTCATCCCCCTCCGCAGTCGACACCTGTAAAGTAGATGACGCTGAGCCTCCTGCTTGGACTCGGTCGAAGTTACCCAGCTACACCTCAGATTTGTTTTAAAGGAAAATTATTGTCTACTACCTAGGGTAAGTAATCTTCTTGCTAAAAATACACCCCATACTTATATTTCTTCTCCACTCAATAAGATTGACTTGATCGTCGCAGGAACTACCAGAGATCCCAACTCCAACCCTCTCATGTGTTGTTCATGTGCAGGATGGAATTCGCTGCTCATAGACCAACTGTCTAAAGAAGATTGAGGACTCTGATACCTTACCAAACCCATACCTAACCCCCCCTGTTAGTTAAGTAACATCAACAATATCTATAATTTGTATGAAGTTGTAGGTAGAAGATGGTTGTTTTACGAAATTGGGATGGTGGATTAGAGAATAACCCAAATTCAAGATGAACATGCATGTGGCGATAACTTATATAACTCATATGCATGATATAAAATTCCCTGACTTACATTGATCATCATGGTCTAAGATTTTATCTTTCCTTCCAAAGCTTAAATATTTCTTTCTCCTATTCCATGAACTGCATCATTTTGATGTCACCTGTTCTTTGTCTGTTTTTGCTTTTTTTTAACTAAGAAGATACCAATTATTAACTTAAAATTGTGGTTCTAAGTCAGAGTAACTTTAACTTAATTACCCAATTATTAGCAGCAGTTGGGTGTAGGATGGAGGTGGTACCAGATCCTACAACTGTCCACTTCCACCTTCCAGAATATTTCTCTATTCGTGTTCATAAGGACTACAATGAGTTCATTACTGAATTTATTGACAAGTTCCTGTTGGCCTTTTTGTTTTGATGATGTTTAACAAACAATTTACTACTAATGTTGTTTGTCTAGTGTTTGTGTTTTTTATTTATTGTAGACAAACAACATGTTGGAGGATGGATGGACTGGAGTTTTCACGATCATATCATTTGGAGGATGGAAGGAATAGTGGAGTGAAGCAATGCAATTCACGTTAAAGATCCAAGTTCAAGCTTTATCCGCAAATTTACCAAGAAGAGCTTATTGAAAATCAAGATCATTGTTGGGTAAATACTTTAGGTTTTATATTATGTGTGTCAAGTACTCTAAGCTCAATCATATACATACATATTTTATTGATTTTATATATATATATATATATATATATATATATATAT
>BQKN01000108.1:455016-481499 GCA_022839385.1 Asparagus kiusianus | reverse complement strand
TTATATATATACACGTTTTTGGTTTTATAGTTTACAAGTTTATATAAATATGAAACATATACTTTTGTTTATATATATATACACGTTTCATATTTATCATTTTATAAAATGCATATTGTGCAAAACTTTATTTTTACATAATATTGAGTTTTTGGTTTATAGACTTTAGAATAATAGGTTATACCTTTTATCAAGTTTATAAAGTTATACAAGAGTTTTCAAAACATGGTTTAGTCAAAATGTCAAAAACAAATATTGTTCATTTTTAAGTTTTGGACTATAATGTAAAATGAAGAGATTTCTCATTTGGGAGGTGCTATTTGAAATCTAGTTTTTGTCCGGAAACATGGCTATATACACATGCTGTGAGCTTTCCTTCTCTTGTAATTGCTTCACGCACGCACTTTCTCTTTTGAGTAATATTAGTTCTATAATTATTCTTTTATCATACTTTGCTTATCTGTTTTTCCTGTAACAGAGACTTATATAAGAAATTAGTGAATAAACTGTACATACTTTGTTTTTCTATTTTGGTATGTTTATATTTCATTAAGCATGGTTAGATTACATTTTTTAGTTGTTATATTATATCTATACACCATCCAGTATATTGCTCCAATAAATACTACTTATCTCCGATATATCCCCGATTTCCGCTATCCGATAAGGACTTTGGCCGTTCGATAAATCCCCAATAACCGATATTTAAAACCTTGCCCTTAATTACTACAGTAAGTGCAACCTTGGTTGTGACTCTAAGTTAAAATGTGCATTTATACGAGTAATTTCGTGTATTAACTTAACTTTAATGGATTTGCAGGCCATAGATGGTCTCTACTGTGTTGGGGATAGCTGTTTTTCTGGTCAAGGAGTTATAGCTGTTGCCTTTTCTGGAAACACGTGCACTCATAGAGTTGCAGCAGACCTAGGTGAGCAAATTATGATAAGTTTATGAAAGGCCGAATGGTTAAAAACACAGGCTATCGCAATGTGGGTAATAAAAATTTGGTCCTTTCATTGGAAAACATAACAGACAAAGGTTACTAGCTTCTCAAATGAATGAAGAATACCTGGTTTACCTCAATTATGTTGGTCCTTACGCATTTGTTTCTCAGTCCTAGCTTCCCATTGCATAGTAGTGATTATCATTTGAAGGTTCAGTCAAGCAATATTCTCAATACTTGGTGACCAGCAGTTCATTGTAGCTTAATCAGATCTGAGTTGCAAAATCTGAAAATGAAAAAGTAAATACAATCTCGTCTGTTCTTGTTACTTCATCACTTACTCTATTGTGTCATGTTTTGCTAAATTCCCAAAATATAAACAACTTTGATCCCACCAATTTCCCAATAATATAATTATGAGCTCTATTGACTAACTATATCCAGTTTTACTATCGTTTCAGGATTTGAAAAGAAATCCCCGGTATTGGAAGCTGCACTTCTTGGTTTGCTTGTGTGGTTTAGGACAATGGCATGAGAACAGTAGCGGAGCCAGGAACTTTGTCTTAGTGGTGTCCCTATATAAGTTATCATGGATATATTTGGAATCTACATTGACAATCTAATAACTTTCTCTCTTTTAGAAGTATCATATCCTTATTCTAGTGGCTAAAGTAGTAAATACAAGTAAAAATAAATAAAAAAACACGTATAAAATAGGCAATTCAGTAGTGTTTTGTGACACCGCTGGAAGCTATGTGGCTTAGCCGCTGTAAGAGAAGTTTTAGTGTTCTGGACGTAATTGGTATCTTCTCCAAGTATCGTCTAGTTTGGCAATGTTGAAAACAATCACATACCCTGCCGGTCTCAATATGATTATAGTCTTCAGCGTCACTGAAATGTTCAAGTTATCATTCCCAACATCGACCGAAGATTCAATGGGTCTCCGGAAGTAAAATTGCAGGTGCCTTTTTTTTGAGCTCCCCCTACTGAACTCCATGCTAATGCAGCAAATGAGAAGATTACAGACGCGAAAGAGAGATCCATTTCCTACATAATGCCTGTGTATGATAATCTTTCTGCTAAATTGCCCAATCGCGCTAGAACGAACGACCTGGAGCTTACGGGCATCATTGTTTTCGAGAGTTTAAGGTTGTCATTTCTTACTGTGAGTGTTAAACATTAGTAGATACGTACATTTATGTTCCTCTCTTTATGATAAAATTTGTATTTAGACTGACCATGGAAGATACTGCTGCTATTTAGGCGTGTTCTTTCGGCTGTTAGTCCCTTACACCTTTATATTTTTGAAATCGGCCCCTCAGTTACTATTAGATACCCCAGTCCTTAAATTTTGCTATTTCCCTTTTGCTTGGATTAGTTTTTGAAACAACTTGCACAAACTATGGGACCTGATAGCAATTCCAATAAGTTGAGTGACTGTTCTGAGACTAACTTCAAAGAATTGGAGGAACCTGTTTAAGCAATACATAATGTAGTATCACTCTCCGTCGTTCCGTTCCCTTTATTAAAGATGACAGTAACGTAGACCTACTCCCATTTCTTTTGACGGATTGGTACCTCGTGAAGGATGAGAACTATGCTACCATGCATCCGGTGGTTTTGCCAGAGGCCCTTCTTCCCCCATCGTCCTCCGCATCACAGAAGGTGCTCAATAAAAGTATACCGGGCTTAAATAGAATGCTTAATTGCACTTAAATACCCTATAATTTCTCCGACTCCGCACTTATATGCCCTCACTTTTTTTTGGCGGTTCTTATTTACGTGTTAGTTTTAAAAACTTTAAGGCGTTTAATTGCTGCCAAAAAAAGTGAGGGTGTGTAAATCTAAAATTTGAAAACTTTAGAGTATATAAATGCTACCAAAAATAATTGATGGTAAATAAATGCAAAATAGCAAAAACTATAGAGTATTTAAGTGCGGTTAAGCCTAAATAGAATCTAATATCAAAATGATTTGGGAACCAAGATGGAAAAGAAAAGCAGAATTTAAAAAAAAGACCGTTTTTAAAATATAATTAGCAAAATCAACCGTTTTCCTAAGTAATATGCAAAATCGACCTCTTTTTCGTCATCTCATTAAGTCTGGCCAAAAATAGGTCAATTTAAACAAAAACCATCTTCAAAATACACGAGACTACTAGCCCAGTGTAATTAGTCTCATTAATTAAAATTTTCAACATTGTGCTCTCTCCTTCGACCTTCTTCTTCGTCTCTCCTCTCTCTCATCTGATTCGCCCTCGACCACCACGCTCGCCCTAGAGGCTCCTCAACCACCACCCTTGCCCTCGAGGCCCCCTCGACCACCACCCTCGAGGCTGCCTTGACCATCGCCCTTGAGGCCACCCTCGACCACCGCCCTCACCCTCGAGGCTTCCTCAACTACCACCCTTGAGGCCGCCCTCGATCACCGCCCTCGCCCTTGAGGCTCTCTCGACTACCACCCTTGAGGTCGCCCCTCGAGGCTACCCTTGACCAGCGCCCAAGCCACCCTCGACCACAGCCATTGCCCTCGACCCTCGCCCTCGAGGCCGCCTCGACCACCGCCCTCGAGGCTGCCCTTGATCACCGCCCTCGACCTCGACCTTCGCCCTCGGGGCCGCCTGCAACCACTGCCCTCGGGGCCGCCTGCAACCACCGTCCTTTGACCATCGCGCTCGCCCTCGACCGCTGCCCTGGAGGAGATTAAGAAGAGGAGGGAGGGGATCTGGAAGAGGGGTTGGACAATGGTGGCTGAGATAAAAAAATAAGGCCGTTAAATGAATACACAGGACTAATAGCCCGTGTATATTTTGAGATTAATCACTTTCATAATTAGCAATTGTTAATTACACGGGACTGGTAGTCCCATATATTTTGAAGATGATTTTTTTTCTCAAGATCGACTCTTTTTTTACCAGCTTTGATGACGTGGCAAAAAAGAGGGCAATTTTGCTCATTATTTAGAAAAAAGTTTGATTTTGTTAATTATATTTTAAAAACGGTTTTTTTAAATAAAAAAATTTCTCCAAAAGAAAACCTATAAAGGATCGTGGGGCGGCTGAAAGATTCCGACATACAAAAAAACAAAACCTTTGTTTGAGCAACGGATAGAAAACGCGCGAAACCTGCCCACTGAGTCCTGTCCTGCTTCATTAACTTTTGTCTCTCTCTCTCTCCGAATCCTTGCCCGCTATCTCCCCCAAAATGCCCCCTCTTCATCCCTTCCTTAAATAAACCCTAAAATCCCCGCAAAAATCAACGAAAATAACCTCTTCTTTAATCCCCGATTATGCTCAAATTAGGGTTTTCTCTCCCCCTCTCCTTCGTCTCCTCCAAAACCCTAGATCCCCAGTCCCCAATCCCGGTTCTCCTCCCTTCAAAATCCAAATGTTCCACAAGAAAGAGGGGAGGCGTGCGATTAGGGTTTGGGAGTCCTAGGGCGGTGCTGAGCTCGGAGAGAGCAGTGGAGGGGGATCAGGGTGAGGGGAAAGGGGGAGGGGAGGAGTACGACTCAATTGTGATTGGATCGGGGATGGGCGGATTGGTGGCGGCGACTCAGCTTGCAGTGAAGGGAGCTAGGGTTTTGGTCCTTGAGAAGTACTTGATTCCTGGCGGGAGCTCAGGGTTTTATGAGAGAGATGGGTATACTTTTGATGTTGGATCTTCGGTGATGTTCGGATTCAGTGATAAGGTCTGCCCTTTTCTTGTGATTTCTTGTGTTTTGTTTCTGTGTGTTGAATTTAGGAAGTAGGTCATGATTCTGTAGCTAGTTGATGGTTGATTGTGGAAGATTTTAGCTTAATATAGGTAATTTTCATGAATTGTGGAGGTCGGCAAGCACACATTGTCATCTGACTCGGTCGAATAAGAATAGAAACTAACAGTGAAACCATGAATCCTTTTTTTTCTTTTTCTTGCAACCATTTTCATCTCATTTTGATCTCTTGAATACACCAAACAACCTCCAATCAGTAGGGTTCAGAAGATATCACAATCGGATGTTGCCAAAAGGTATGTCCACAAATATAAATGCTATCTAATAGAAACAGATAAAATTAATTCTAGAAATTAAATTTATTAAAATTAAATTTATTAGTTGTTATCCAACATATTGACAAGAGTAGTTTATGCTTGTGGGACTAAACAGTAATGGACCAAAACAATAGTGCATCATACATTAGAATTCAGAAGCACAAAGTCCTAGGCGTTCTTTCTAGTTATACTAAATAACTTGGAAGGTCTATTCTTGAGATTCAGATCCGATCTTTTTTGTTTCACGCTATAATCCTTGACCTCTTCGTAATGACTGGAGGATAATCACACTGTATGAGGTATGATGGACGAGAAATCCCTACTTGTCTTTCCCCTGCTTACCCTAACGAAGATAGAGGGAGCATAGAATAACGGTGAGTTCTAAGGGATTAGGATACTAATGGGAAAAGCTGTTGAGAAGAAGTTTGTCTTAATGATAACAATATTTCCAATCCACTTGACCCATGAGAAGCTTTAAAATAAAAGCGTTATCAAAGGAACAGGCCTCATTGCGCCTCATGTGCCCTGCAATGTGGGGTAGTGGCGAAGTGCCCTACACCTAATGTGATAGTGCCTTTTGCACCTCTCAAGTGCCCTACATGAAGGCGTTTCGTGCGGGACGCATGCGAGGCGTAACCTCATGTACTTTTCTAACATTTCAATCTCATCTTTTATATTGATAATCCATATCCCAAAAGGAAAAATAAACCCATTAGGTCATTTTACTACCCTGTTTGAGGACCCTAGCTTGTTCTCATTTAATATTTGATTTTGCTTTGATACTAGTCTTGATTTGACTTTTGATTTGGAAAATTTTAAACTTCTGTTGGGTGTGTTAGCATTATGAGTTAAGACCTTATTTTGTTGTTTGGTGGTAAATATTATTTGTGTTGACATATTGTGTATGCGAAAATTCATAAACATGTTCTTTCATGCTTGATTATTATCTTGAAAAATTATGTGTTTGATGTGTGTTTTGCTTCATTCAGGCGCGCGCATCCCATTGTGCTCTGCACAAGTGCGCATGAAGGGACTTTACCCTTCGCATCGCACATTGATAACTCTGAAAATAAATCTGCATAGAGAAGTACATACCTGTAGCAGTATCCTTAATTCGAAGAGGTGTACTTGTTTTACATGTTTAGAAAATCCTATGTTTCTCAAAGAAAAAAAAAGAAAAAAAAGGAATATATCCAAATTAAGTTTGTTGTCTCAACAAGCAGGATCAAATTAGGAATGTATCATATATTCAAGGATAATTTGCTTGAAGTTGCGGAAAGAAGATTGATGCTTGACTATATTGGTAAGCAAGATTGTAGGATAACCCAAATGCAAGTTGAAAATGCATGCGGTGATAAATTATAGAGCTCTTATATGCATGATGTGAAGCACACTGCATTGTTCCTCGTGTTCCAAGAGTTTATATTTCCTTCCAAATATTTTAAGCATTCCCCCCCTATTCCATGAATTAATCATTTTGACACTCTCCGTTTATTTGGTTTATTTTATTTATTCTTAATAAGAAGATTTTCCTACCCAGTCAATAATTATTTTAATATTATGGTTCTACAATGGCAGGGTAACTTAAACTTAATTACCCAAGCATTAGCAGCAGTTGGGTGTAGGATGGAGGTGGTACCTGATCCTACAACTGTCCACTTCCACCTTCCAGGAGGTCTCTCTGTTCGTGTTCATAGGGACTACAATGAGTTCATTACAGAACTTATTGACAAGTTTCCTCATGAGAAAGATGGGATCAACAAATTTTACAGTGAGTGTTGGAAGGTATCTTATTAGCTTTGTTAATTAGTAGTTTCACTTCCTAAATTTTTTATTACAATTATATGAAAATGTATAAACTTCCATCACCAGATCTTCAACGCTTTGAATTCATTGGAGCTGAAGTCACTGGAGGAGCCAATATACCTATTTGGGCAGTTCTTTAAGAAGCCATTGGAATGCCTGACTCTTGGTAATCATGGAAGTGGCATTACTATATGAATAAATTCCCGTACTCATCTTTTTTCATGCATTCTGATATTCATCTAAGTCTGTTTTCAACCAGAAATAGGGTCTATTATATATAGTTGTATCGCAATATTGTAACTTGATGTCAACCCTTCATAATGGTTCAAGATTCTTGGTCAAGGAGACAACGGACAAGTCAAAAAGTTATATTGTAGTTTATTTTTTTAGAACCAAGGAGCTGCACCAAATTTCTCCTGGACTATAAAATATATAGAAGAAGGGGAGGGTTCAAAAATTCTGAACATTTCTTTATGCTTTTACATCCAATTCTGAAGTATCAATAAGAAGAACAATCAAATTGAATGCATTTCTGAAATTAGCATAAGGAATAGAGGTGCTAAATGACATCAACTATCAAGTTTTCCTTTATTGATATATGTAAACTAGTTCAGTAGGATAGTATTATTTCTAAAACTATGTGACAGAAGTCCAAGAGCCAAGGTTCTAAAAAAGGTCCAAGTGCCTGCTTAAGGGGAAGCAGAATACAAACGAGCAGAATACGAGTTATGCATTCAATTGGCCGATTTTTAAGTAAGTGCATGATTTGTTTATGCAGGCACTCTTTTTACTTGATTGCGGTTGAACCCATTTACGCAAACCCAACCCCCCACCCCCCCCCCCCCCCTCCAAAAAAAAAGAGCTAGCCGTTGTCTTTTCCCAAATTCCACAACACACACTCTTTCTGCACTCATCATGAGGATGATGAAGAAGATTAGATGATTTGGTTTTAGTTTGAATGTTTAATTTAATGACTTTTATTTGAGTTTCTAGTTAATTTTGACGTTTGGATTAAAATTTTAAGTAGTTAACTAGTTATTGAATGTTCAATTGCATTCTTGTTGGTATTTTCTTAGTACATTACTTTAGTGAATTTTATATATTAACATATGATAAGTAATAAATATTTTTTATAACATTCAAAAAATATAATTATCAAATGCAAGTTTGTTAACCTACAAAATACTTCCAAGAACTGTCTAAAATATAACTTTCTATTTGTGACAATATTTCCATTTTGCAGCTTATTATCTGCCACAGAATGCTGGGGATATTGCTCGAAAGTTTATAAAAGACCCTCAGTTGTTGTCTTTCATAGATGCTGAGGTAATAATTTGTCAGTTAGTATTTAATTCACATCTAAGGTTCGATGTAACAGTTCTTGGATCTGCAATTAGATGTGTTTTAGCTCTTTGCCTGTTGACTAATGAACAATGGATCTAATGATTTCTCTTTCTGCAGTGTTTCATTGTGAGTACAGTTAACGCTCTGCAAACACCAATGATCAACGCAAGCATGGTAACCTATTACTTCGCAAGTTGATGAACTCACTATTAATTGTTCGTCTTCACTGACCAGCTATATTCGCATGATAGGTTTTATGTGATAGACATTTTGGAGGGATCAATTATCCAGTTGGTGGTGTTGGTGAAATTGCGAAGTCTTTAGCCAAAGGTCTTGTAGATAAGGGCAGTCAAATACTATACAAAGCAAACGTGAAAAATATCATACTTGAGAGTGGAAAAGCTGTGAGTAATGCCTTGTATGGCTGGAAGATCAAACGGTTGCTCCCAGTGGTAGATATCGATTTGCAACTGGGAGTATGACTTTCATCTAATTAATTTCACAAATTTCTGGTATTTGCAGGTTGGAGTTAAGCTTGCAGATGGGAGGGAGTTTTACTCCAAAACAGTTATATCAAATGCAACTAGATGGGATACCTTTGGTATGCTCTCAACCAAATAATTGTGAAGCACATTTACATCTTGATGGAGCTTTGCTTACGTTGAACCTTAGTTTGTCACACTAGGTTCCACTTATACCTTGAAGAGCCAATATTTTTGTAGAAAGTGTTATCTCTCACTATCTAACTGAATCCCATATACCATGACCACATATGTACAAATACTCATATCACATGTTTTTCTCTTGTAATATTTGGGAAACCTTCAAAAAGGCCTACATATGATAGCCCTGTCTCAATCAAATTGCAATTAACAAAATGCCATGCATAAGCTTTTGAGATTGGGAGGCTATTATGGGAGAGGAAGTTCACTTGGACACCGATAGGATTTCCACCATGGACCAAGTGTTAAATGGAATTCCATTACTTCAGTGGTGACATCAATGGAAAATCATTTCATTTCCATCTGTCCTGAAACATTCCGTAGATCAAGTTTCTTCAGCCATCCACACTAACAAATCCCTTGCCCCAAATTTCTTTTATTTATTGTTCACTGTCCCTATTTTCCAATAACTTTGGAGAGCTGCATTATCATCAATAGACCTTTTTGTACCTCTTGTTCTCTTCTTCCTCAAAAGCAAGTTTGTTAACCTCCAAAATATGTACATTTTTGGGTCATAGGTTTGGAGCATAGCATAAGGTAAATACAGATTTCTGCAGTTGGGAAAAGGAGTAGCCCATCCAGAAACTTGGTGATCGGGCTTAGTGATCGGGGTTTTAAGGCTTCAATCTTACTGCAGGTGGTGTCCAGAAGGTGCTTTTTTTTAGGTCCAGGAGGTTATAACAGTGTGCTCCATGGCGGATCAAGATATAGCACAATTTTCATTAGTTTTTTTCCCAAGCACAGTACTGGCTTCAGAAAAAAATGGTGCAGGATGTGTCCTTAAGGTTCTTTCTATAGGAGTAGGGGTTGATAGCAGTTTGATATATATGTTGGACCTGATGTGTAGTAAAACTTTATAATTTCTTGGTCTGTTGTCTGAGGTGCAGGAGTTGGTAAAAACATGGAGTGATGATGACCAGTGACTTTAGTGTTGGGAAACTACGCAATTCCCTTATAATCAGATTTATAAAAAAACGAAATAAATGCGCAAATAAGAGGACACGCAAGATTTACGTGGTTCGGCACAAAATTGCCTACGTCCACGGGCTGCTGCAGATCTTTCACTAATGAGAGAAAATTTACAAACACTCTTACAAATACTCACAACCCAATCCCAACTCTGAAAATTACTCACAATTTTCTCTCACAAGGCTTTTTCTTTAAGCCATTCTTTTCTCTCTTACTCTTCTATAAGAGGAGTTGTTTCAGGGATGAGTTTTTTCTTAAGAGTTTGGGACATATTTATAGTGTTTGGGAAAACACTATGCACTAATATTATATCCACGATAGGGCCCACAGTGGGGCCCGCCCACCTTCTTTGTCAACATAGTAGCCTCCCATTTCTTTGGCTATTTTTTGCTCCATCGAAAGTTCCCTCTTTTAATTTTGTCAATTTTAGCTGCACATTTCAGTGCGTTTTTCTTTGACCAACAATCTCCCACTTGAAGACTAATTTTAATCTGTCTTCACATCTCGATCTATACAGCAGTTATTCCCCCGGTCTTGATACTATTACAGGCCAACTGAAGCTGAACACAGGTTTAGTTTGTTAGTAGTCACCGTCTTTATCAGCATGTCTGTTGGATTTTGAGCTCCACTAATCTTTTCAAGCTTCAAAATTCTATCTTCTAGAAGTGACTGGATAAAATGATATCGTATTTGTACGTGCTTCGTTCTGGAATAAAAAGACGGATTCTTTGTTAGATGATTGACGGATTCTTTGTTAGATGATTAACACTTTGACCGTCGCAATATAAGACATTGTCTTCTTGTTTTTTACCTAACTCATCGAAGAAACTTTGAAGCCAAACCATTTCCTTGCTGGCTTTTGTAACAGTGACATATTATGCTTCAATTGTGGAGAGAGCAACTATCTTTTGCAGTTGAGAAACCCAACTCACTGCAGTACCTCCTAGAGTATAGACATACCCTGTAGTGCTCTTTTTGATATCAATATTTTCTACTAAATCAGCATCCACATAACTTGTTAGTATTGTATCTCCACCTTTAAAACAAAGTGCTTTACCTATGGTGCCACGTAAATATCTGAGGATCCATTTGACTGCTTCCCAGTGTATCTTGCCCGGATCATTCATGTACCTGCTAACAACTCCTACTGCTTGAGCAATATCTGATCTTGTACAAATCATGACATACATCAGACTTCCAATTGTTGAGGCATACGGGACCTTCGCCATGTGTGCATGCTCTTCCTCTGTCTTCGGTGACTGCTATTTGGAAAGTCTGAAATGAATACCTAAAGGTGTATTCACTGGTTTAGCATCTTGCATATTGAACCTGGAGAGTACTTTGTTGATGTACTCAGCCTGTGATAACATCAAAGTCCCAGACTTTGTGTCTCTCTTGATCCTCATTCTAACATTCTACTTTGCGACGCTAAGATCTTTCATTGCGGACTGCTTTGATAATTTTTGCTTTAAATTTATAATCTCTTACAGATGTGAATCTGCAACGAGCATGTCATCAACGTATAATAATAAAATAATATAGCTATTGTAAAACCTCTTGAGATAGCAACAATAATCTGCTTAGCATCTAGTGAAACTGTTACTGCTCATAAAGTTGTCAAGCTTCTTGTACCACTATCTGGGAACTTGTTTTAATCCATATAAGCTCTTCTTCAAACGACATATTAGATTTTTCTTGCCTGCTTTTATGAAGCCTTATGGTTGCTTCATATAGATCTCCTCCTCCAAATCACCATGAAGGAAAGTTGTTTTACACCTAACTGCTCAAGATGTAACTTCTCAGCAACTACAATTTTCAACACCAGTCTGATTGTAGTCAGTTTCACGATCGGAGAGAAAATTTTATTATAGTCAATACCTTCTTTTCGCTAAAAACCTTTGACAACCAATCTTGTCTTGCAGCGCTTGTTTCCATCATGCTCTTCTTTGATCCTGTAAAACCACTTGTTATGAAGAACTTTCTTACCTTGTAGTAATTCAGCTAAGTCCCACGTCTGATTTGACATAAGCGAGTTCATCTCATCTTGCATAGCAGACTCCTACTTGACTGAGTCATCCACCTTTCTGACGTGCTTGGTTCTTCTTAAACTGTTTTAGGGCTAGTCTGAACATCATTTTCAGAATCTCTTTAAATTTAGCAAATTCCTTTGTTTTAGCTTTTGTACTGGAGCTATTTGATTCTACAATTGATCTGCCTTTGTACATCACATTCTCATTGAATATAACATACCTGCTTCTGATGATCTTCCGATTTTCATAGTTCAAAAATCAATAACCAAACTCATCACTATCATAACCAACAAAAACATATTTGTTAGATTTGACATCAAGTTTAGTTCTTTCAGCAGAATCTATGTGTACATAAGAGATACAACAAAAAATTCTTAAATGTGAAAGGTTTACCTCTTTTCTGCTCTAAGCTTCTTCCGGTATTCCACCATCCAAGGGAACTGAGAGCTCGCGGTTGATTAGGTAGGTTGTGGTATTGATAGCTTTAGCCTATAGGAACTTGGACAAGCCGACATGTATCCTCATGCTTCTAGCACGTTCATTCAAAGTTTTGTTTATGCGCTCTGCTACACCATTCTGCTGCGGTGTCATGAGAACTGTTTTCTCCATCTTGATCCATTTGTTTGCGCAAAATTTTTTGAATTTACTGTCTTTGTTTTCTCCTTCATTGTCTGATCTCAACCGTTCTATCTTCAAAGCAGTTTTATTTTTCACCATGACCTTCTATTTTTTGAAGGTATCAAAGACTTCTGATTTCATCTTCAGAAAATAGACCCACACCTTTCTTGTAGAATCATCAATGAAGATGACATAGTATAATGAGCCTATAAGAGATGAAACTGGAGATGGCCCCCATACGTCGCTATGAAATAATTCTAACTTTTCTGCCTCGGGTATTTTGTCAATCTTTACAAAACCGACTTTCTTCTGTTTGCCAAAGATGCAATCCTAGCGTAGGTCGACATCTATATTCTTTAGATCCGGCAGCTTCTCTTTTGACAGAAGTGTTTTCATCCTTTTCTCGCTCATATGGCCAAGTCTTTGGTGCCATAGTTTTGATTTTTCATCTGCATCTGTTATTACAATAATATTCTCTAAGTTTGAGGTTACATAGAGTACCACTTTTCTTACCTCGAGCAATGACGAGTGCTCCTTTGGTAATCTTTCATTCATGACCTGAGAAGGTTGTACAGTAACCCTCTCCATCAAGCTGTCCCACAGAGATCAAATTCCTTTTAAGGCCAGGAATATGTCTTACTCATTGCAGCTTTCATGTGGTCTGATTTGACAATTTTAATCGGATGTTTCTATTACCAACGATCTTCAAGACTTCATCATCTGCTAGATATAACTTCCTGAAATCATCACTGACGTAGTTCTCCATGATTTCTCGACATGGGGTGGCATAGAAAGATGCCCCTGAATCAAGAATCCATGATTCAATCGGACTGTTGACGTTTAGAATCATAGCATCACCTCCTTCCTCGGTCACGTTGGCAGACTCCTGTGCGTCGGTGTTTTTCTTCTGTGCCTGACACTCCCTCTTGAAATGACCCTTCTTGCCACAATTGTAGCACTTAAAATCTTTCTTTCCCGATCTAGATTTTGATCTGTCGTGACTTGAACTTCTTTCTGAAGTTCTTCTCCTAGACCCCGTGTGTAAAGCTGAGGAAGTTGAAGCTTCACCCGATTCTCTCCGTCGAATTTCTTCACTGAGAACCAGATCACGAACATCATCAAATTTCAACTTATTGCTTCCTGACGAGCTACTTACAGCCGTGACAGTAGCATTCCAGCTTTCTGGAAGAGAAAACAAAAGTATCAATGCTCGTACTTCATCAAATTCAATCCTAACTGAACTCAACTAGGTTATGACTGTGTTGAGTTCATTGAGATGTTGAGCTACCACGCTTTCCATCATTTGCAAATTGAACAGTCGTCTCATCAAGTGAACTTTGTTTGAGGCAGAGGGCTTCTCATACATGTTGTAGAGAGCCTCTATAAGACCCGTCGTGGTCTTTTCCTTTGCTATGTTGAAAGCAACGTTATGGGATAACGTCAATCGGATAACTCCAAGGGCTTGTCTGTCGAGAAGAGCCTACTCTTCATCCTTCATGTCATCTGGTTTATTTTCTGAGAGAGGTTGATACAGTTTATTCTGGTACAGATAATCTTCGATCTGCATCTTCCAAAAACCGAAGTCTACATCATCAAACTTCTTAATTTTTACCTTCCCTTCGTCTACAGCCATCGCGCCCACTCGAATCTGACTTCCTCCGGATCGTTTCTGATAATTTCTGTGAACCACCGTGTATTAAGACACCTCTACCGACAAGTCGGTACGGTCGGTAAAATTTTACTATTCACAAAATTCACTATTCATGTGAATACTAATCTCACAGAAAATTAACAGATTTCACAATTAAAGCTCTGATACCAGTTGTTGAGAAAGTACGCAAATTCCATTATAACCAGATTTACGAGAAAGCAAAATAAATTCGCAAATAAGAGGACACACAAGATTTACGTGGTTCAGCACAAAATTAGCTACATCCACGGGCTGCTGCAGATCTTTCACTAATGGGAGAAAATTTACAAACACTCACAAATACTCACAACCCAATCCCAACTCTGCTCACAATTTTCTCTCACAAGACATTTTCTTTAAGCCTTTCTTTTCTCTTTCTTACTCTTCTATAAGAGCAGTTGTTTCTGAGATGAGCTTTTCCTTAAGAGTTTGGGGCCTATTTATAGTGTTTGGGAAAACACTATACATTAATATTTTATCCGCGGTGGGGTCCACGGTGGGGCCTGCCCACCTTCTTTGTCAACAAAGCAGCCTCCCATTTCTTTGGCTGTTTTTTGCTCTACCGAAAGTTCCTCCCCCCTTTTCATTTTGTCAATTTTAGCTGCAGTACGTTTTTCTTTGACCAACATTTAGTATAGGAGGGGACTGGTGTAGCCTTTGATTAGACAATGGTTTTGGGGCATTGGAAACAGGTATTCTAGCAGTCCACACTCTCACTAGGTAGTTAGTTTATATGCAACTGAAGAAATGAGCCACAATGTGCAGTGCTAGAAAAGATATCATGATTTTGCAGTCTTCCATTCGGATGGTCAAAGAAATACGGAAAACGGATAAGGACGGACAAATTTCCGAGGTTGATTAGATTATGTGTAGTTAATGGGGATATAGTAAAGGTAAACTGTCCAATATACATATGGAACAAATTTAAAAAGAAATGCCTGCATTTGGTTTGAATGAAATTCAATTTGGTTGGAAATAATGGTTGCTGCGGGATTCATTCTACAACATGATCAAATTGGATTTTTGTGGTTGGGGATGCGGAGTTGTGGGGTCTAACTGGTTGCATAAAGAGGTATTAGTTCCAATAATCATTTTATGCAATGACAGTTATGATTGCCATTGTGAAGATAATAAATGTTGAATGTCTATTGAATGAGAATTGATTTGCCTGAAATATTGATTGTTCAACTTATTTAGGAGCATTGTTTTAAATATCCCCGACATGACCCGATATATCCCCCGATATATCCTTTTACAGGGCTTGCCGCAACCGATATGGTCTTTAAATATCCTTTACCGCTTTTTGGCTATTTTGAGTGATAAATCCCCGATATGGCCGATATATTAGCCGATATGTGGACCAATATATCTTTTTATATAGTTTGTTGCAAAATAATATACCGTGTTTGGAATTTTTGGGCGAGATATCAAGATTTCCCCATTATATCAAATGACATTTTGCCCTGAAAAAAACAGATCGAATGTTGCAACGTTGCTTTGCACTTTTGTTTGTTTTAGAAGGTTAATTAGTGATCCAAAAGATATATTATTCATATTTTGTATGCTTAAATTTTATTACATATGTTGAGATTACATTTTAATGCATTATACTATGTATGCAAGCATTCATTATGACATTTTGATATTTACCACATATCCCCGATATTTCAATCTGATATGAATTTTGACCATCCGATATTTCCCCGATATCCGATATTTAAAACCTTGTTTAGGAGTATGGGCTTATTATTGGGAAGAAACAATATAAAAAGCAAGGGTTCACATGTAGATGTCCATGGATTATGCAGGAATAAATATCATCATCATAAATGATACATACTGAGAACTTAAAAGCAGTTTCATAAGGTAAGAGATCTTCAAATCAAATATTTTAATGCAAAATGCGTTTCCACGCAAAGGATTTTCGCCATGAAGAAAATGATATGGACTAGAATTTGAACGAGTAGTTGAACAAGATGTATGTAGGTGAACACAGAAAGAATCACCAGTCAATTGCAGGACTGTTATTGCATATCTATATTGAAATATCACCTAAAAAGCATGAGTTGTTTTGAGAATAATTTGACATCTGAATATTTATTATTTCAAGCATCTCTAACCACGTTTATTCATTTTTATATGGTACAAAATAGAATTTCCCCCTCTACTATAAAGGTTCTGCAACAAATTCCAAAATTCTATAAGATTCCCTGCGAATTCCATATTTAATATGAGATTATGAAGATATCCCTTCTGCTCAATCTAGAGCATTGTTGGTTTAATGCGGATTTTTTTGGGTTGGCTGGTGGATGGGTTGGGCCTGAATCTGGGAGTCTAGGAGATTGGGGTTATTCGCTGCAAAACTTTTAATTGCGCTGACGATTTTTAGCTTTCATCGTTTTAACAGATTAACGATGGCAACCTATTTCTATGCAGAATTGATTTTTAGTGGTGATGCTTATATTTGATGCATAATTCCTTTAGCTTCCAACAATCTTCAACAAGTTTCATTTCTCAATACCGCAGGAAAGCTTGTGAAAGTTGAAGAACTTCCAGAGGAGGAGAAAAATTTTCAAAGGATTTATGTCAAGGCTCCATCATTCCTTTCCATACACATGGGAGTCAAAGCATCAGTTTTGCCTCCTGATACAGATTGTCATCATTTCATTCTCGAGGTATTATGATTTTGACAATGACAAGGTGTAATACTGAAGAGTTCACAGCTATATAAAAAGATTGGCGTTACACACATTTGTGTAGCTAATGCAAGTATATGCAGGATGACTGGAGTAGGTTGGAGATGCCTTATGGAAGCATTTTTTTAAGTATTCCAACTGTACTTGATTCATCATTAGCTCCAGATGGACATCATATTCTTCATATATTTACAACATCAAGCATAGAAGACTGGAAGGTAATGGTTTTTAATAGCAAATTCAAAGTCTTTTCACATTCTATATTCTGATAGGCTGTTTTCTCAAGGAATATTTGTTACCTGCATATGTGATGACAATGATAGTTTATAATTGAATGCTGCTAAAGCTCTTTCTTTCATTGTGCTAGGGACTCTCTCAAAAGGACTATGAAGAAAAAAAGGAGCTCGTGGCTGATGAAATTATAAGGAGGCTTGAAAATAAACTATTTGCTGGACTTAAGGGTTCCGTAGTGTTTAAAGAGGTAATATGCTGTAAAAGTGTGTGTGATTATGGTAGTGATAATAAACAATTCTAATTTCAATTTTCAAATCTTGTCAGTAAGTTGACATGATATGGGATAGATGATATGCTATGTTAGGATGGCGGGTTATGGTTTCCTGATGTTCGACAGTAAACATGCAGAGTATTTTTTGTAGGTCTCCCTTGGCATACTTCCACTTTTTATTATATGAACTTGTGTCCGTCCATTTATCATGCATCTTCAAATGATATTTTTTAAATATCTTATTAGTGCTTTCAATTAATGTAAAAATGAAATGTTTTTAATTACAGTATCCAAGAAGATTATGATGAGTGTAAAGAGCTCGAGGTCACTGTTTCTTATGGCATTGAATGATTAAATATGACAGGTGGGTACACCGAAAACTCACAGGAGATTTCTTGCGAGAAATGATGGTACCTATGGTCCAATGCCAAGGAAGATACCAAAAGGTTTACTTGGCATGCCCTTCAATACAACAGTAAGTTCAACCTTGGTTGAAAGAGTGCTTTTATATGGGTAAATTTAATTTTTTAACTGAATTTATACTAATAAATTCTGGTATTGGATTTGCAGGCTATAGATGGTCTCTACTGTGTTGGGGATAGCTGTTTTCCTGGTCAAGGAGTTATAGCTGTTGCCTTTTCTGGAATCATGTGCGCACATAGAGTTGCAGCAGACCTAGGTAAGCAAATTATGGATAAGTTGATGAAAGGCCAAATGGTTAAAAACATAGGCTATCATGATGTAACTAATAAAAACTCGGTCCATCATAAAAAGGCTCATAGAGTTGCAGAAGACCTAGGTGGGAAATTTCTGGATAAATTTATGAAAGGCCAAACGGTGTGAAACATAAGCTATTACCATGTAAGAAATAAAAAGTGGTTCTCCCATTGTAAAACATATCAAAAGGTTCCTAGTTTATTTCATAAAAGAAGACTACCAGGTTTACTCCAAATATTTGGTCCTTGTGCATTTCGTTTCTTAGTCCTAGTTGGCCACCGCATAATAGTCATTATCATGTGAAGGATCAGTCAAGAGGTAATTTTCTTCACACTCGGTGGCCAGCAGTACACTTCCTTCGTTAAGTCTGAGTTGCAATACCTAAAGTAAAATAAAAATAAATAAAAAATGAACATAATCTCATCTATTCTTGTTTCTTCGTCACTGTTTTATTTTGTTAAATTTTGCTAAATTCTCAAAACAGAAAGAACTTTGAGCCCGCCATTTTCCTTATAAAACATTATCAATTCTATTGACTAATTATATCCACTTTCCCTCTCATCTCAGGATTTGAAAAGAAATCCCCAGTATTGGATGCTGCACTTCTTCGGTTGCTTGGGTGGTTTAGGACTATGGCATGAGAACTTTTAGTGTTCCAGGGGTGACTGGTATCTTCTCCAACTATCATCCAGTTTAATGGCTTCAGAGCTAACAATGTAAATTAATGAAGCTAACTCCACAGGCTAAAGCTGCGCATTCAGTTTGATGCTTTCGGGTATGGGCTGATCATTGAAGATGGTAACTTTGAAAAACTGAGGCCGTTGATATGCACGATAATACCTGAAGCAGGAGGTACTTTTGTGGTTTTGGGATATAAGTTATAACTACCGGAATTTAGATATCATCCTGTGTAACTAGAAGCTCAGCAGTTTAATTTATAAATTACTGCTCATTGTGTATAACTAGAAATTCAGCAATTTAATTTATAAAACACTGTTGTATTGGATTTTAGTAGAAAATCAATTTTATACAAAGAAAATTTACACATTTAGAAAATTTACACCTTTAGATTTCGGGCAAGCAATTGTTAAATTTTCTGTTAAAATGTACATGTATTCTTGATCACCCCTTAAATGATGTTGTAAACACAATTCCGCTTTTTGTGGTAAAGTAGCTATTATTAGATGACTATTAAATTGTCAATGTTGTTCTTTTCTATAGAACTTTCATATTAATCCTTTTCTTTTCACTATATCCAGTATTGTAATTTTTTAGGAAAGTAGGTATCTCGTTATTACAGGGATTGCATTTTTTATAATAGCCAAAATCTCGTATTCAGATCCTTTTCACTTCGCTCACCTACTTGCAAAATATAATCTACTGTCATAAGCTTTTCCTCATTCAACCGGGATGAAAGTTTATCATGACGAGGGGTGAATACGGTTTGGATATGGCTTGGATATAATACCATATCCATATCCTCTTGCCAGTTACGGATACAGATGTGCCTCGATAAGACAAATTCTTATCTTTATCCACTAAAATTGGATATGCATACAAATATACATGCAAATATATAAGCGGATATACACGTGGATACAAAACGGATATAAGAAAACTAGATAATATTGAAAAAGAAAATACAGTTCAATAGTTCATATGATACAAGGGATTAACATGTTCTTTACATCCAAAAAAGCAAAGATTAAATCTCTTGATCATCCTCAAATCAGTTAATCTAAGAATTAAAACTGTTACAACTTATGGTCAACATATATTTGGATATGTC
Organism: Asparagus kiusianus; assembly: GCA_022839385.1. NCBI lineage: Eukaryota > Viridiplantae > Streptophyta > Magnoliopsida > Asparagales > Asparagaceae > Asparagus > Asparagus kiusianus. The sequence continues at coordinate 461,638 of BQKN01000108.1, read as the reverse complement.
CGATACGGATCTGGATTTTTCACTATATATTCATATCCGTAACCATATCCTATCGAATACAGATTTTAGTAACAATATCCACATCCTAACAGATATGGATATAGATATTTCCTTGGATATGGATATTTTTGTGCACCTCATGTAAGATGAAATCTGCAACACCAGTAATGAGCTAAACTGAAAGGCTTATACCAAGAAAATGTATTTGAAAACTCGAAAACTCATGTACATGGTATTGGACATGTGGTGCTAACATACAAGCTCTCAGTCTTGGATGGAATAACTTTGGATTTATCTCCGTCTGTGAGATTCATCTCCTGTAGCCCAGTTAGTTCTCTTCTTTTATGACTGCTTTTGAGTGGAGATAGTAGTAAAATCTTCTCCAGGTGCCTCTTAATATGCATTTGTCAAACTTTTGTCTAAGCAGTTTGAAGCGTCGTCCTTCTCAAGGAAATGTATGCCAAGAGACGGTAGCCAAAAACCATGGCAATCATGGCAACAACTTCCTTAACACCACAATCAAGATTACTGACTTGTAGGAGGGGCGGTACATGATTGTACTGAACCTTAAGCAGGAGTCTGTAAGTGTGGTAGTTGAAAGATAAATAACGAACCCATGATATGAAGACAGGAACTCTCTGCAGAATTATAATTTAAGGTGTTAGTTTCCGTAACCTAGCAAGATTATGTATGTAAGACGTAACTTAAGGTACTATTACAAGATATATAAAGGGTCTACAGCTATGACAAAGAGTCCACCATTGTTTGCCTAAATGGGGTGTTGAAATTTACTACCAAACCAGAGTATCAATAGGTAAAGATAATATCAGGAATAGCTGAGCATGTATTCTACTTTGAAGAATAGAGCAAAATTTTCAGGTATCACAAAAACATGACTGATCTTAATTCAATTTATGTAGGATAGAATTAAATTCTTACCTTCACAAAAAACCCACCAGCCAACATAAAGGTCATGACTGTCACTGATGCTAGAGTGGTTGCTTTCTTGACATCCATCAGAGTAGCTCCAATGGCCAATCCAAGCCCCTGCCAGTATTTAACCATTGTTACTTTCATAAGGCATCATAAATTTCTTTCTACGACACACATACACACACACACACACACACACATATTTGAATATCATAGTACACACCTGAGCAGCAACAATACTAAGGAACACAGTTAACATGCTCAGAAAGAAGGGTTCAGCACTCTCTCTCAGGCCCGCCATGAAGTATACAATCAGTATAAAGATTACTGGCAGGAAGAGGTCGAGTGGCAAATCGCTCATTGTCCTGGCCATGAAATATGCACTTAATCTGTACATATCAACTGCCCGTTCTTTATTCAACATTGCTCTCTCTTGAGGGAATGTGAATATTGCCGTGAACACAGGAAAGAAACCCCAGAACACGGCTATAAAGAATAGCAAACCTGCCTGAAATATGTATATAATTAGAGCAGCCTAGATTAAGTTAGGAAGGTTCATGTTCTACAGGTAAGTTATTCCTTACCTGGTCTTGCAAACCTTTAGGAGTGGTACTATCTGAGTGCCACCATAGTAAACCAAGGATGATTGCAGTTGCAATGACTTGGGTTATTCTCATCCAACTCAGGTAATCGTGACGCCTTTCTTTGAGCCCCCTGCAAAATAGTATTGTGTACTGCTCCCACCAGCTTGCTCCCCAGTCTCTCTTTGTCAATGATACCTTTGCCTTCACGTCTTCACTTATGGGAATAGGTCTTAGAAGCCTTTTCTTCTCTTTGTCTGCAACTCGAGTCTCGTAGGCTTCCACCAGATACTGGTTAATTCATTCATATACCAATCAGATTGCTAAACATCTGATAAGTTATCAAGTTGATAGAACATCTCAATGGTTGAATTTTCATAAGATATATATTTGAAAACTCCTTCCTTCACCCAAGAAAAAGAATATCTTTACCTCATGTACTTCTTTTGCAGATGGCTTCTTGTTTCTCGTCTCACTACTCAAATTCTCTGTGTGCACTCTGTCGTGTAATTCTGTGGGTATTGAAACATCATTTACATTTCCATTCGCAAGGTCTAGTAGGAATTCGGCCGGGTTCATTGCAATCAGAGGACAACATCCAATGGATGAAAAATAAACCATGGCTTCTGATGCCTTCCCAAAAAATAGCAAACTTCCTTTCCCTAACAGGATCAGTTTATCAAATTTGTGAAAGAGTCTGCTGGATGGTTGATGAATTGTACTTATTACTGTCTTCCCAGCCTGCGACGAGACAAACAATATTCTCATATCCCCAATTTTTCTATGACAAATTTGATAGAAAATACTAACTAAAACTTGGTGTAAAAGTTGTAGCAATGCATTACCTCTGCTATGTCATGCAACACCTGGACTATTTTCAGTGCTGTTGTTGAATCCAAACCCGATGTTGGTTCATCAAGAAACAACAAAGAAGGGTTTATTATAATCTCATTCCCTATACAAACCCTCTTTCTCTCGCCTCCTGAAACCCCTCGAACATATGATCCTCCGATCATAGTATCCTGACACCTGTTGATCGATATCTGCATATATCAGATCCATTGACGTGACCAATTTACTTAACAAGGGTTGGAGACTGAGTAAGCTACCTCTCAAGCCCAAGCTCATAGATAACATCCAAAGCCCTCTGTTCCTTTTGTTGCCTTGTCATCGTCTTTGGGAGACGAAGGCGTGCTGCATATGTTAGTGTCTCTCTCACTGTAAGGTGTGCAAACAGAACGTCATCCTGTGTCACGAACCCTATCCTGAGGAAGGATTACTTTCACAATTTTAGCTTGAATTGCATCATAGAATGATAAAAAATATATTGTCAAATATTCAATATGATTCGACAAAATCTATTTTCGTTCATGTAACAAATTCTAGCCAATTGAAATGCTTCCCTCCGGCATGAGGATCCAAAATGTCACAAGTTGATGGATCAAACAGAGATTCAGCAACTAAAAGTCTAAAATAGGTTACAAACTCTTATATTTATGAAAAGATTGCACATTTACCTTCGTTTTAGAGATTTTGTGTAAGGTTCATCGTTGAAGGTGATGGATCCATCGATATGGCCACCATGAACTCTTCCTCCTAAAAGACTAAGGAGACTAGTCTTACCGCTACCCGATGGTCCCATAAGAGCCAGAACCTCACCAGGACTAGCCGAACCTGTAATTCCGTGAAGTATATCTTTCTCAGTCGTTGAAGTTACGCCTTTGAGGATAACCTTGTATTTAAGCTCTGTAAACTGCAAAATCGAAAAAAAAGAGAGGAAAAAGGGTGCTATAGAGATACCTTTCAGTATATAAATTTAAAGTACAGGTTATCTAAGCCTGTGGATGTTCACAAGCTCAGAAAACTTAGACCCAGCCTTCTCAGTGAGGGAGTTCTTTTTCTCAGAGAATTTGGGTCATTCTGCAAATCCAAGGACCTTTATACTGATAACTGTATATAGCTGAAGACTGATTACCTTCAGATAAATTGGCAAGGTTGGTTCTGTGATTATCCTCTTTTGCTCGTGACCTGCCTCAGGATCCGCTGCTGCAATGCAAGGTATGCTGGTTTATTACATACTGATATTTGAATAGAATTTGTCAGCCACAATGTTTTCGTGTTTACTGATAGCGTCCCAACTTAAATTTAAGTTTATACAAATTTTGGTCATTTTGTTTCAGTTTATGCAAAGGTAATTTGGATTAAACAGCTATGGTTTCAGGATATTATAGTTACGATCTGTATCTACGTCTATATCCACATGTATATAATCATTACATTAAATTTGTAATTATACCAATTTGACTAGAAGTTAAAAAAAATCAAATTGTCAGTTTTGAAAGCTCAAGTGTATTCCTTGTTACCATTCTCTTCATCACTGAATCCCTTTAGAGCAGCAATGATATCCTCAGGCGGAGCAGTGAACCCAGTAAAAGAGAAAGAAAATCCCAGACTAGCGCTTGAAGCCCTGCTGAGTGCAGCACCGCTGCTGACATCCTCAAGCTCCACCTTCAGCTGCGCGCTCCTCGCCTTCCTGTTACGGTGACCGCCACTGTTCCTCCTCCCTGGCGACGATCCCATTATTTTCTTCCCGAGGCTTGTCTTCCTCAATAAGCCTGAGCCCCCATTGAGCTCGCCACTGACAGGTGTGATGGTTGGAAGAACTTCGGCGGAGGCTGCGCGGCTGAGGGTTTGCCTCGCTGCGGCCTGCGCGATCTCAAGTTGGTCGGATTTTGCTCTGACGATTGCAGAAGCTGGTGAAGCCATCCTGAGAGTCACTGTAAGTAGAATTATCCCACAATTTGTTAACGTGGTCTGAATATGTTGATGATCTAACTGAAACGCTGTATTCATCAAAGAACTAACTGAAATGACACACTAGTGTGTGTGAATGAAATTACTTGCAATCAAAAATTTCATATGATTTCTAGAATATTCACAGTTGGTTTCCTTGGCTAGATACTGGTATATAGAAATTAAGATGCACTAGTACATGAGAAAGAAAATGATTTTCTTACTAGTTGCTAGCCAAAAGAACTGAAATGACACCAAAAGAGATGTGAAAGAAAGTTACGTGCATCAAAATCTCCATATGATCTTAAGAATTCAATTTGTTGGTTTTCTTTGCTAGTTAATGATATATAGAACCAAAAATAGAGGGGGAAATGGGAGAGAATATAAGAAGAAAACTTGTTTTGGTTCACGAACAAGTCCAGGATGATGATACTAGAAATAGAAGAAAGCGTGACAGAAAATGATTCAAGAGAGAAGGATATGAGATTACAATACCTTGGTTATGAAAATGGAAGAAGCTAGTGGGGGAGAAGAAGGTTAAAGTTTCACTTTCTATGAGGAGAGGGATGGTGAAAATGGAAGGCCAAAATCAATGCCACCAAGCTCATTCCTCAACCCACACCTTATAAAGAGGACACCACCCACACAACGTTAAAGAATATCGTGCGAACGAGGGAACTATTGAAACTTTCAATTACAAATTTGCCCTTGGATGTTCTAGCAAGTATCGTGCATCCCCATCTTGTGGGTCTAACTGTAGATATATTTCTTTTTAGAAAATTTCGGACCCTCTCCCTTTCTAAGATTAACTTTACATATACTTTACATATACTTAATGCATAGCAGAGAGTTAGTCATTTTATTACTTTATATAAACTTTTTAATTAGCATTCAAACTACGTGATGTTCAAATGGTGTTCTTTTTGTCATGTGTATCTGTTATATAGGTATAACATGATGTCAATATATTACAGAGAAAACCCCTGATATTTCATTGTGTTTCTTTGTTCTCTTAAAGGTATTTGTTATAGCTATTTTAGTGATGAAAAATAATCATCAATCGATGGCAGACAAGTGTCCGACATTATGCATAATCATGTCAGCATCTCAAGGAAATCAGAGGCCTAGCTCGGTCGACTTGACACGCCGACATCTTGCGAGGACGACTCGAAAGGCGTCACATGTCGACCACCCAAAATGCTTTACGTGTCATCCCCCCGCTGAGTCGACTATTTAACCACTCCACTCGGTCAACTCATCGGTCGACACCTTACGAGGACGACTCGAAAGGCGAAACTTCTCGACCACCAGACGAGTAGAAATGTGATGAAACACCTCGAGCCTCGAGCCCCTCCTGTGCATTGATGAACAATCACTTTGTCATAAATACCATTAAATGCATTATGTGCGCCATCATTCCTCTGTCTTCAATAGTATTTATGATACATTGGACTACGTCAGCACCGCACACCCCCTGTCACTTTGCATTAAACACCAAAGTGACCTCTTCTCCACTCGTCGGCCGACACCTGTAAAGTTGAAGCTGACTTGGCCCCCAGCTCATGTCTGGCCGAAGTTACCATCCTACCCTCCTTCCAAAATTATAAAAGGGGATACTATTTACCATTACAAAATAAGCTTTTTTCACGATTCTCTGAACTCAAGAACTACTGCAGTTCCTTTTACTTCTCCACACAAGTAACCCACTGACTTGATCGTCGGAGGAACAATCGAGGAATTACACCCCGCCCTCTTACGATTTGTTATTTGTGCAATGAAGTACAACTTGTCTAAGAACCAGATATTCGGAGAGTTAGAGGACCTCCGTCAACTTAATCAACCCCTTTTATTTGACTATGTGATTCCATACATCAACAGTATTGAACATAACTTTTTTAATACAATGATATACATCAGAGTGATAACTTTGTTTGGACACCGGATCATGTACTAGTAAAGAAGTTTAGGAGTAACAGGTAATTGTAATTCATCCTAATTTTATTTTTTTCGTAGTGTAGAGAGAGTATCCCATCCAAGAGGGTCTAGCCGATTAGGTGAGTTGCCTATGATTAGTAGACCAATGTCTCAGGTTCAATTCTTTTAGGAGCACCGCAGGAAATTAATTTTTTCGAAATACATAAGGTCGTGCGTTGGTGGTGCCCCTTAGCTACGCCTAGGGGTTTGATACCCATGGTCTAGGGGTTGATAGGGAAGTTCTCCCCTTAAAAAGAAGCGGGGGGGGGGGGGGGGGGGGGGGGGGGTAAAAAAAGACAATATATAATTCGAAAAAAAAAAAAAAAAGATAAATAAAAAAA
>BQKN01000108.1:443858-454916 GCA_022839385.1 Asparagus kiusianus | reverse complement strand
TGGAATTTCTCAAAATTAGAATCGTGCAATTCATTTCAACTACCATCATGTATTATCTAAATTGTCCACATTTTCATATACAAGTTGTTCAGTAAATAATAAATAATTATGATTATAAGAACATATTTTATATTGCTTGTTTATGAAAGCTTAGGAATGTTTTTAATAAAAGTATTGAAATAGCAACAACAACAACAAAACCTTTATCCCAAATGTTTGTAGTTCGTTACATGAATCATATTCTTCCATTCCATTGTGTTATTGATCATCTCATCCGTTAAGTTAGTCATAATCATATCCTTCATGACTACGTCCAACCAAGTCTTTTTGGGTCTACCTCTAAATCTCATAGATTCATGAACTATATTATTATTATTTTTTCTACCCGGTGCACTAAGATGTCTTTCTATTGTACATGACCAAACAATCTTAATCTATTTTCTCATATTTTATTCTCCATAGGAGCATTCTCTAATTTACTACGGTGCACTAATTTCTTATTATGTCTTTTAATGTATACATATAAGACTATGATAACATTCTCATTTCTGCTACACTCATTTTTTTACACATGTTATATTTTAATTGCCTAACCCTTGGACCCATAAAGCATATCCTATAGAATTTTCTCTTTAGTTTTGTTGGTATTTTACGATCACATAAGACTCCCGAAGCACTCATCCGTTTCAACCATTCCGAGTTGATTAGATGCATAACATCATCCTCTATCTTACCATCATACCTAGTGATTGATCTTAAATAGTAAAAATGATTACTTTTAGGTAATAGTTGACCTCTCGGGCATAAAACTAAATCAATTTTAAGATATATCTATCTTCTTTCTTAGTCTTTGCTCAATTACCTTCTCTCAAAGTTTTATAATATGATTCATAAGTTTTATGTCATGATAATTTGAATAACTTTGTATATCTCTTTTATTCTTGTATATCGGTATAAAATACTAATCCTCCACTCATTAGGCATTCACTGTCTCGATAATCTTATTAAATAATTTAGTTAACCATCTTAAGCATATATCTTCAAGACATCTCTAAACTTCAATAGAGACACAATCCGGTCCTACGACTTTTTCACTTTTTATTTTCTTTAGAGCGCCTTTAACTTTGCTAATCCTAATTTTTCGACAATATCTATAGTTACTATTCATTATATGGTCAAATTCTCTATTTTGCTCATTTATTTGGTTATCATTAAACAATTGATGAAAGTAATTCATCCACCTTTCTTTTATTTTCATGGAAGTCACTAGAACGCATTGATCTTGGCTCTTAATACACATAATTTTACCTAAATCCCCACTCTTCATTTCTCTAATCTTAGCAAGCTTATATATATCTTTCTATTCCTCCTTAGATTCTAACTTCTTATAGAAATTTTCATAAGCCTTGCGTTTATTCTCACTAACCGTTCTTTTTATTTTCTTCCTTGCTAGCTTATATTTCTCCAAGTTTTTCCTACTCTTACACTTTTGCCACTCTTTATATAAAGTTTTCTTCTTTCTAATAATCTTTTGCACACTCTTATTTCACCACCAACTCTCCTTACCGTCTAATCTACACCATTTAGATTCTCCTAGTACATATTTAGCCACATTCCTAATACAAGAAGCTATGTTATTATACATAATATTAGTCTCATGATTTATATTTCATATATCTTCTCCATTATTTTCTCCTTAAAATGCATTAAAGTCTCTTCACAAAAAGCATTGAAACAGATTTTCCTCTAGTCATGCTGAGGTGTGAAACTCCTCCTGTACCCTTGCCCATGGATATCGGTATTGGCTCTGATTTGTATGACGTTATAGTTTCCACATCCACCTCCGGAAAGCAGGCTATATCGACCTGGAAGAGACTTGCTAGAGGGTCTGGGTAGCAGGGCTCCAAACATAAAGAGAAAGGAGGCAAACGCATAAAAGATTCTCTGAAGGATTCTTCGGATGTACATGAAAAGAGAGCACGATTAGTGATTTTCAGTCCAAATTCTACTCTTGTTGAGCCGCGCCCTGGTGGCCAGGGGCGCCAGGAGCCATGAGTTGCTTTTGTTGGAACGTTCAGGAACTGGGGAACCCTAAAATGTTGACCGCTTTCCGTAGTTTGATGTGGACTTATTCCCCAAGTATAGTCTTTCTTTCGGAGACTAGACTTTCTGATCAGTGGGCGCAGATAATGAGTTCACAGTTGGGTTTCCAGAATTTCTTTGTGGTGGATAGTAAGGGTAGAAGTGGTGGACTCATGTTACTATGGGGCGATCAAATGGATGTGACTATTCGTTCTTTTTCTCCGGGGCACATTGACATATCAGTTGTTGACTCAGCGGGAAGGAACTGGCGATTCACCGAGTTTTATGGCCATCTTCAGAATACTGACGATAGCAGTCCTGGGATCTGTTGAGACGGTTGAGGGGTCTTTTCTCTGAGCCATGGTTATATGGAGGTGACTTTAATGCCATCACGAGCCCAAGGGAGAAGCTGGGTGGTAGACAGGCGCATGTCTCGAGAATGCTAGATTTCCAAGAATGCTCTACTGCATTGTGAGCTACTTGATTTGGGGTATGGCGGGCACACCTTCACTTGGAATAATCGTCATACTGGTACATCTCATATCTAGGAGCACTTGGACAGGAAGGTAGTTGATTCTGGCTAGCGTGACATATTTCCCACTGCTGAGGTGCACCACTTGGATTTCTATGTTTCTGACCATCATCCTATTATGTTATATTTTGTTGCTCCTCGTCCCCTTCCAGCTAGGCATGGTCGTCCCTTTCGCTTTAAAGCCTTCTGGATCAAAGAGGATGATTTGAGTGATGTTATTAGTAGGGCCTGACTTGGGATCTCCACACAACAGTGTCTATGTGAATCAGTTTGTCAGAAGCTAGGGTCTTGTGCTACAAATCTCAGTAGTTGGAGCAAAGAACGTTTTGGTAGATAGAGGCACAAATTATCAGTTATTCAGCGAAAGCTCCAGTCTCTCTACTCTTCTCCTGATGTGGGGGATCGTATGACTGAGATATGAAGACTTGAGAAGGAGAGGGAGGTTCTTGAATAGAGGGAAGAGAGCTTCTGGCGACAACGAGCTACGGTTGATTAGCTCCGAGACGGGGACTGTAACACCAAATTCTTCCATATTAGAGCTTCCACTAGAAGGGGGAAGAACTTCATTAGCCGTCTACGTCATCCTAATGGCACTTGGGTGGAGGATCAGGTGGGAATTGTAACGCTTATTGAAGAGTATTTCTCAGAACTATTTTCTTTTTCCACTCCTTCAGAGGAGGTTTTGGTTGAGGTGGGTGGTGCTATCTCTTCTAAGCTTTCAGTGGATGACATTCAGATCATTTCTGAGCCTTTTACAAGTGATGAGGTATGAGGTGCTCTTCAATCTATAAGCCCTTCTAAGGCACCCGGCCCAGATGGCTTCCATACATCATTTTTTTAGTCCTATTGGTCTGTTATTGGCTCAGATATTTTGGTTACATGTTTGAAGATTCTAAATGGGGGCTCGTCTATTAGGTCTTGGAATAAAACCAAAGTGCTTTTCATCCCCAAAAAGGATTCACTTGAGACTGTGGTAGATTTTAGACCCATTGGTCTATGTAATATGGTCTCCAAGAATGTCATGAAAACCATTGCTAATAGGCTGAAGCGAGTTCTTGGCGGATTGATCGGATGCTTTCAGAGTGCATTTGTCCCAGGGAGATCAATTCAGGATAATGTCATTGTTGCTTTTAAACTTCTCCATACATTGCAAAAAAGGAGACGGGGTCAGTCTGGCCATATAGCACTGAAATTGATATGAGTAAGGCATATGATAGAGTGGAATGAGGGTTTATTAACAAGGCCCTTCGGGTCATGGGATTTCTTGATCATTGGAGGCATCTCATATCGGACTGTATCTCTACTTCCTCACTCTCTTTCTGCCTTAATGGACAAATTGTGGGTTACATCACTCCTACTCGTAGTCTGTGGCAAGGATGCTCACTATCTTTATATTTGTTTCTTCTCTACACAGAAGCTCTCTCGGCACTGATCATCAGACGGGATGAGAACAGGTGCATCAGAGGGTTATCTTGTTCCCGGTCGGAGCCAATGACTTCTCACTTGTTCTTTGCAGATGACTCTTTGGTTTTTATTCAGGCTTTCCACGCCACTGCATAGACTGTCCAGAGTACTCTGCTACTATATGAGGCTGTAACCGGTCAGAAAGTCTACTTTCAGAAGTCTGCCATCACTTTAGCCCCTGTGTAGATGAGGATACTAGGGCCTCTATTTTCTGTCTTGGGGCTTGATAGAGCCCAGTCACATGATCGGTACTTAGGCCTCCCTTCGATGGTTGGAAGAATCCGTCACCAGACTTTTGCTTCAATCAAAGTCTCCGTTTGGAAAAGAGTCCAAGCTTGGAGGAGGGCTCTTTTCTCAGCTGGGGGTGAGAGGTTATGGTGAAAGCTGTTTTGCAGGTGATCCCATATTATGTGATGAGTATCTTTCGCATTCCAACTTCTTTGTGCAAGGAGATTGAGTCTATTATTATGAGATTCTTGTGGGGATCAACTTCTGGTGAGAGAAAGATTCATTGAGTTAGGTGGCAGAAGGTGTGTCGTGTAAAGTCAGAGGGTTCTAGGCTTTAGAGATCTACAAATGTTTAATCAGACATTGGTGGCTAAGCAGGCATGGAGAATCATTCATGACCCTTCTTCGCTGGCTAGTAGGATTTTGAAGGGGAAGTATTTTAGGGACTCGGATTTCCTTTCAGATGGTGTCGACCTTGGGTGCTCTTATTTATGGCGGAGCTTTATTTGGGGAGAGAGCTCCTGGCTCTAGGTCTGAGATGGAGGATAAGTGATGGCCAGAGTATCTTTATCAGTGCTGACTCATGGATCCCAAGACCCTTTTCTTTCAGGCTAATAACTTCTCCGATCGACCCTTCCAGAAGGGTGGCTGAGCTGATCTCTGCTTCGGGTACTTAGAATTATGAGCTAATTGCTACCTTCTTTTGGCAGGTAGATCGGGAGGACATTTTATTTTTCCCACTGCTGCCTTCTCCTGTCCCTGATAGACTCATTTGGCATTATGAGGAGAAGGGGTGCTACACAGTCAAGAGTGGATACCGACTTCTTCGCCACACTATGCCTGATATTGCTTCCACCTCAGATTCTAGGGTAGCGAAGTGGTGGTCCTTGATCTGCCATGCGGAGATCTCACCTAAGATTAGAGTGTTCCTTTAGCGTCTGTTCTATGATGCTCTCCCCCACCTCAGCTAGTTTATCTCGCAGGGGGATCTCTGTGCCCCCTAGTTATCGCCTTTGCTCTGCTGTATTTTTTGAGACCGTCCTTCATATCTTCACTGTCTGCTTCTTTGCTCGTTTAGTGTGGGAGTCCTTAGATATTTGGGAAGTGATTAATGGTTTCGAGGCACGTATTGTGGTGATTTTCTTTGCCATCTCACCTCTGTTTGCCCTGGAGACTCTCTGGCTTTTGCTTTCACAAACATGTGGTTTATATGGAGGGAAAGGAATATGCGCTCTCATGGTGGTGGTGTTAGAAAGGTCTCGGTCTTGGTGACTCGGATTCTTTGTTTTGTGTAGGAAGGGAATAGAGTTAGAGGTCTCTCTCGTGATATTGTCACCCCTTCCAAATGGTCTTCTACTTGGTATCCCCCTGCTCCTGGTTTGTTGAAGCTCAACACAGATGTTGTAGTTCCTCTGGAAGGAGATATCATTAGTTTGGGAGGTGTTATTCGGGATCACCATGGACATGTGATTGGTTGCTCCTCTATGGGGATCAGGGGTCCTATGTCTATGGATCATGCGGACCTGTTGGCTATCCTGGAAGGCATTCGTTTTGTTTGGCGTATGAACTTAGGGATTTCAGTGGTAAAAATTGACTCTCTAAATGTTGTCTCCTTGGTAGACTCTCCTTCTCCTTTTTGCTTCCTTGGCTCCTATTACAGATGAAGTTTGCGCTGGTCTGACTATTACTGACTGCTCTAAAGTTTCTTATGTAAGGTGCACTGGTAATGATATTGTCCTATCCCTAGCTGAGTCGGTTGACTGTTTGTCCTCTTATTTTTGGTCTGTTTATGTCACTTTGTTTTTAAGACAGTGTATTGTTGAGGACTTGACTAATTAGGTTACCCTACCTGTCTTTTCAAAAAAAAAAAACAGATTTTCCTCAATTATGGTAAAGATTATCCTTGATAATATTTATTTATACAAATAATTGGATTCTTGGTCCCCGTGCCAATTTGTCAAAAAAGAACAATAATAAAAGAAGACCTCACCCACAATCATTATTGACACGTATCTATTATGCGTCATTTCTTCGTTTAATTAGCATAACTCCAGTTAGTGGAACGATCATAGGAAGGGAATAATTTCACTTTATTTCATTTGATCGACACGTAGAAGACGGTTCTTTATAATGTAACTTAATTCTTGCGTAATAATGCATACTTCGCTTTTTCGATCACAAGTTGGTATCAATGATATACAGCGTTAAAAAGCTTTTTTGACCTCTAGATTAATAAACCCTTAAGCAACATAAAGAACGGTATAGCGGGGGGGATTTCCAGTGATTTTCTTTTTCATTGCGAGTAGGGGATCGAATTTGATTGAGTAATTATCAAATGGCTCAATTTCTATTTGCCTAGCTATTTGTTCGAATTTCATTTGGGAAATCATCTAAGAAACATTAAGTTATCTTTAATTTTTGTATATTGAACGAACGAATCAAATGTGAGAATTCATATGATCAACTTGTTTCTCTTATAGAATTTATGTTAATAGAAGTATAATTTATGCTTGATCCGTTTCATATTTTTTATTCTAGAATTTATAATTATTTTGAGATATTTACGAATAAGTCCAAACTATCAATTTAAACTCTTTTAATAATTATATTTTAATTCAATGAACTATCTTTGCAATCAAATTATTCATATTCATAATTATCCTACTCCCTTTAAAAGAGGGAGTTGTGAAAAAACTTTTTAAGGACTATACTACCCCTATTCTTTGTTGATATTACATTCTAATACTAACTAAACTAAATTAATTATCATTGTTAATTAATTACATTATATGTCACTTTAAGTTTGTATAATTTGGTCCCTAAAACTTCCAACGCTATTGTAAAACTCTACATCATATCAATTATTAGTAATGTAAAATAATATATTAATAGATAATTTTTTGTTAATAAAGTATTTATGGAAAGAGTAGAAAACATAGAAATGTCCTAAATTTATACCATGAAACTCATATAGGAAAATTACAAAGAGCATTCTTATGTTTATGTAAGAGGATAGAATGTAAAAACATTATATTTTGGAAAACATTAGGATATTTAAGTGCAGCAAGCTAGATATGTTATCTAAAATTTAAAAAATGTGCAACAAGATACAAGTGGAGGTATATAAATATAATTGCTGTAAACTATAAAAGATTTAAGTTCAATTAAGCCTATAAAAGATTTAAAACCTTTGTTATCCATAAACAATAATATATGAACCCATTGATAAATAATATTCATCATACAATATGTGGCCAAATGGTTAGCTTATATTTATATAGTAGAGGAGATGCTGAAAAATTGAAGCATCATATTTTGAATGAGTCTCAAGATTTTGAATTATTTCCTAAAATTATATACTTCGCTTAAAAAACTTTAGAAGAGGCTTCTGAAGGACTACTACAAATGGTTGGACATCAGATAAATATCAAACAAATAAAATCCATGATATAAGATTGTAAAATTCAGGGATGTCTATGTAATATTGGGTGTCATATGAGATAATATTTATACATAACATGACATTGTAATATGTAATCTAACATATTAATGAAATTTAAATATAATAATTTGCATCAAGAAATATGCTTAAGATTTGGCAGAGCCGAGAGTGGAGAGATTTGAAGAAGAATTGTGACCTTTTGTGGGTTTTGTAGGTTCCAATTTTATTTCCCAAACACGATCCAAACTCGAGTCCACAATCAAATTAAAAATGACATGATTTTCTCAATATTTTCAAATAGATATATTAGCCATATTTTCGATAACGGTCGATATATAAAAAAAATCACCAAACAAAAGAAAACAATGGGAAATATTACCGAGATAAAGTCTTTAACCCGATATATTGGCTGATATAACAATATATTAGCAAATATTTCATAGGATACCTGTAACTATATAAGACCAAATATGTAAAAGTTATTTAGATATTAGTTCCTTGATTTTAAATATACAATGATTTTATGTTATTCCCTGAAATATTTTAAATTGCTCATAATTTAGGGACTAATATTAAATTATTAATTTTTTTGATGTTGTTTGGCATTAGATAGATATGAATTATTTTGTTAAAATACAATCAATATGAGTGCATAATATGTATAAATTATTCCCAGACTATATTTATAATTTTCTAAAACTAGAGAGTAATCATTTTGATAGATCAATTAGTAGTTGGGAAGATGTAAAAAGAGTACAACAACAGATTTTAAAATTGATCATATAATTTATAATTTCTTTCTTGATTGAATTTGCACATTATAAATTAGAGAATTCTAGAAAAAAGTTCTTGAATATCTATAATACTCGGTCGCCTGATAAACAATAGGTGGAAGTGATTTTTTCATAACCGAACAAAATCCTTACTAACTAGATAAAGCCTACCATTTTTCTTTTATGAATTCAAGAATTTATTTTTTATTAATAATTATAGGTTTTTTACGTATTGGTCCCTTACATCATTAATATTTTAAAATTATACGTTCAAATTAGTAATTAATCTTAAATCGTTAATATTTTAAGGTTTTAAACATCACTATTTTTTTTGGAAGATAAAAATGTTAAAATCACACATGGAAATATCCAAAAAAATTAATATTCTATGATATTTATAAAGTTTTTTGCAACCATATTATAGTAAATAAATAAACCTGAAAAATAATTATGATATTTGATCACGTGCAATGCACGTGCATTCCACCTAGTACAGTAATAAATCAAATGTTCATATTTTAACAGCTGACAGAACTTCAACGAATGTCCTAAGAATATTCGAATTACCATTTAATCATCAAATGTCTAAATAAAATTTGATTCAGTTTCGGCTCTAAGGGCCCGTTTGGTTGTATGTTTTTACCATGTAAAATGATAAAAAGTGTAAAAAAGTGGGTCCCAATGTCAGCTTTCATCACTTTCAATTGTTTGTTTATAATTGTGAAAATAGTGTAAAGTGGTTTCATATGCTGATGTGGCTTGTAAAGTGATTTTATAAAAAAAAGACATGATTTTAGGAGAAAGCTGACATTGAAGTCAGGAAAAAGTAATTTCAACCAATATGATCACTTGAGTAGGGACCATTTTTTACACTTTCCAAACAAACAATTAGGGGCTGTTTGGATGCCTTTAGGAAACTAGAGTATTTATGACATCAAATAGAAAGTGGTTATCCACCTCACCACTTTCCATTCGAGTGTTTATATTGTTTGGTTAGGAATCTTTGTGAATCCTAAAATAATAGTATTACATTGTTTGGATAGTATAATGTAAACTAGAGTATTTATGACACAAAATGGAAAGTTGTTATCCACCTCGCCACTTTCTACAAGGTTTTGACTTTTTTATTATTTTTTTGGACACATTTATGACATTGTGTAAGCTTTCCAACAAAATCACTTCTAATTTTGGTGATTTTGCTTTCGGTGATACCTCATCAAAATGTGTAAGCTTTTCATGTAAAAGAGAATTTAAACAAACAATGTAAAGTGATGAAAGCTGACATTGGGACCCACTTTTTACACTTTCCATCATTTTACATGGTAAAAACATACATCCAAACAGACCCTTAAAGTTTTATTTTGCAAACCAAACAAGTGTTTTATGATTCCAATGGAATAAAAAATAAACAAAGAAAAGTGTAAAAGTAAAAATGATGAGGTGGATAACAACTTTCTAAGTTGTGTCATAAATACACAACTTTAACAACAACAACCAAACAGCCCCTAATTAAGTGAATGAAATTTGAGAGGTCTGTGTGATGAAGAGCATTAAAAAGTAGGGAGGTCATTATTGTAAATTCAGCAAGTAACCATCCTCCTCGCTTCGCGCTTATGAGTGGCTGTGACCGTGATGCACGGAGCATTAAAGAAATGGGTTGGTGCCACGTGTATGGCCGTGATGAGACCTACAATGGAGTTTTCATTTGGGTTGGGCCTACGATGCTGAGCCGCTCGCTTCTCTATATCAGAGCATTTAATGCCTACTTGATAAGAGAGATCCCATTCCTTGTATTCTGGAGGTAGGCTTGACTCCGACCCCCACCTAAAAAAAAAACTAAATTTGGGAGTTTTGTCTATGAAAAGTTTCATGTTTAAGTCCGAACTGCTATCTTTATTTAACGTTGATAATAGTTAATAACAAGAGCATATCAACCTCAAAACTACTAGTTTAATATCGTGAACAGTATTTGTAGAGAAAACTCTACTCACCATAGTCCTTTTTTTTTATTCTATCAATTCCGTGATTGATACTAATGAACTAAACAAAAAAAAAGCTCCATACATTAGATGAACCCACAAGATTTTATCCAGATAAGTGGTTGCAGAAATTCCCTACAATTAAAGATGTAGAGAATCTGTTCTAACGACTTACTTCTCCTATAGTCCATTTAGATTCGCAATAACTAAATAATGAGCTAATTATTGGTTTATAAAAGTGTCGATTTTCTTTCTCTAGCAGCATATTGTTTTTAGGAGTGAGTTCTCCTATATATCTTATAGATAGGATATGAGACAACCTATATTTCCTAGTTTGCGTAGAATTTCAGATGATGACTATAAAAACAGAGAAAGAAATTTCTACATTACCGAAAGTCTGAGGATTACAACTTATACTTCCTAATAACAAGATAACAACTTATCTTAACTGCATATAACTCCTATCTATAATTAACCAACTAACCAAAGTATCACTTGTTAGACCCTAGAGGGGGGGTGATTAGGGTCTTATGCTAATCTAATCCGATTAAATGCCAA
>BQKN01000108.1:430727-443848 GCA_022839385.1 Asparagus kiusianus | reverse complement strand
CAACCCGACATTTCCGCCAACCTCCATTGGATTTCATCGTTGAAGCGTAATTCCATCCATCCTCCAACAACGTTGTTTGCCTAGAATAAATATAAGAACACAAATACTAGACAAACAACATTAGAAGTAAATTGTTTGTTAAACATCATTAAACATCATCAAAACAAGAAGGCCAACATCACTAACTGATAATATCATATCATCAACACTCCCCCTCAAGTTGGCGCATACACATCGTGAATGCCCAACTTGCCTAACAGGAAATGGAACTGTGGTCTAGCAAGTGCCTTCGTGAAAATGTCCGCTGGTTGGAACTGTGAACGGATGTGCGTCATAACGATGTTTCTAGCTTGCACTTGCTCGCGAACAAAATAACAATTTATCTCAATATGCTTTGTCTGCTCATGAAAGACTGGATTGGTTGTTATGTGAATAGTCGATTGATTATCACAAAATAGCTACATCAGCTGTGATCCACCAAAAATGCAGTTAACAACGACTTCAACCATACAAGCTCACTCGTTGCGGCTGCCATAGCTCGGTACTCTGCTTCTGCCGACGATCTCGAGATGATGCTCTGTTTCTTCGTTTTCTATGAAATGGGTGACTCCCTAACTGTGATGAAGTAGCCACTAACTGAGCGATGAGTAATTGGACAACCCGCCCAATCTGAATCGCAATAGGCTCGTAATCTCAAATCGCAATTAGATCGTAGAAGATGTTGGACCCTAGAGGAGGGGGGGGGGTGAATAAGGTCAAAGCTAATCTAATTTTGATTTTATACTAATTAAAACTAATTAACAAATATATCCTATCAGCATAGATATTCTATTGAATTAAAGTAAGGATATATATGCAAAGGGCAAAAATAAACAAGAAACAATATAAACAAATAGTGAACACAAAGAGCAAACCAAACACAATAATATGATCACGGAGTTCGGTCCTTCCGACCTACGACTCCGCTCCTCACTCTCGGGGGGAATCCACTATCACAATGGATTTTCAACGTTTACCCAAAAATGTTCACAATCGGTTTTCAATGCTCCCGACAAACGTTTACAACACACACAAGGTAAACACACTCTACACCCTCTAAGTGTTGGCCTAACCCGTGTCCTCTTCCTCAAGTGCTCGAATTTACAACCTCTCTCTAGGGTTTACAACCAACGCCACTCCTCTTGGAATCAATCCCGTCTCTCACCATGCACTCATATTCGTATACAAGTGTAATACAATGTGTAACTCATAATAAGGCTCAATTACAAGATTTGTTCTCTACAATAGATGAGAACGCAATGTAAGCTCACTCTCATCATAATGTTACAATCCCACAACCCAATATATAATGTATGAAATGCTATAAGCTCAAACAAGGGTGTGTGTGATAAAATGAGTTCAAATAAAATCTAACTCGATTAGCAAACTAGCAACAATATGAATATAAAAAATTAGTAATAAATTGTTAGATAAAAGAGTTAGAAGAACTTCTCTATAAACATGAAAGAGGATGAAGAAGATTGAGGATGAATTCCTCATTTGAAAATGCAAGCTTCCTCTTTTGTAAACAAACACCAAACTCAAACTTGAGAAGAAACAAACTTTAAAACTCTTTAAAACTCTTGTTAAAACCCTCTTAGATTTACATCAGAACTGAAATAGTGAGGGGTATTTATAGGATGAAAACCAAAGCCCAAAAACCAAGAAAACATAACAAAAAGATAAAAAATACAAAAGTTTAGAAAACCTAGCCGTTACAGGCGTTGGTTGACTGATGAGCTGAATAAGTCGACTGACGAGCTGATCGTTACAAGCAGCTAACAACTCGTCGGTCGACTGAAGAGTTCATCAGTCGACTGATGACCCATCAGTCGACTGATTAGTCGACCGAATAAAAAAACAAAAACTTTTAAAGATTATAGACAGTTTCATCAGTCGATTGATAAAAATCATCAATCGATTGATAACAAGTTTTTAGCCTGTAATGAATAGAAAACACGAATTTCAAACATCTTTTAAAAATAACTAATAAATTCTAAAAATATAAAACTTTGGAAAAAGTTTATAAACATGAATACGAACATGTTGAAAAATAAATTTTTTAATTTGCTCTTACCATTTGTAAAATCTCAGAAATATTCAAAAACACTAAAAAAACATGTGTTTATTAACATGTTAATTTTGACATTTAGCTCAAATCAAGTTCTAAAAACTTGTGTACTATTTTTATGGACTTAATAACAGATATTAATAATGTTTGTATAGTCCAAAGCATATTAAAACATATTTTGCATAAAAACACCTATGATTTGAGAAATATCACAACTAAGTGTGTGTGTAAATTTAAGCTTGAAGAATTTGCACACATTACATATAAACCTATACTAAGTATACCAAGAATGAATCATATGAAGCTTGAACTTGATTAGTTGACTTAATTTGCATAGACTTCAATATCAATGTAGCTCATTTTTCTGTGTATACTAAACAACATAAAACAAAATACTAAAGCCAATATTAGTCGTAAATTATTTGTTAAATCATCACCAAAACAAGAAGGCTAACAGAAGAATCCCTATGCTTGGACTTCCCTTGATGTATCTCACAACTCGTATTGCTGCCTCAAAGTGCTCTTCGCTTGAGCAAATTGGGAAAGAACATGAACTGCATACGAAATCTCTGGACGTATGATAGTTAAATAGATCAAGCGACCTACAAGTCGTCGATAGCTTGCACCATCTGTTTCCTCCCCCTCGACCAGAGCAAGCTTGTGGCCCTGCTCCATAGGTGTCTCGGCCGGCTTACTTTCAAGTAAGCATGTCTCAGCAAGATTCTCCAAGGCATATTTCCTTTGACACAAGGAGATGCCAATATGCGACCGAGGAACCTCAATGCCAAGAAATTTTTTAAAGAGCCTAAATCCTTGATATGAAAACACTCATGTAAGTAGCATTTGAAAGTTGCACATTCATCATGATTATTCCCAGCTAATATAATATCGTCGACATACACAAGAAGACCCATGAGGATGCCATGTCGACGATAAGTAAATAATGAATAATCAGCCAAGGATTGAGAAAAACCATACCGCTTAAGTGCTCTGGTCAATTTGTTGAACCAATTTCGTGAAGCTTCACGTAGTCTGTAAATAGATTTACGAAGACGACAAACACGATCTCCACAATCAGTTCAGAAACCTTGAGGTAGTTGCATGTATACTTCCTCATCGAGGTCTCCATGTAGGAAGGCATTATTCACGTCCATTTGATGCAGTTCCCATCCTCACGGCGCTGCCACTGAAAGAAAAACTCGAACTGAAACAAGCTTTGCAACTGGTGCGAACGTCTCATGAAAATCGAGTCCCTCTACTTGTGTGAATCCCTTGGCAACAAGTCTCGCTTTGTACCATTCCATGGTCCCATCCGCTTTGCGCTTACCTTTGTCTATTGGCTTCTTTCCTTTAAGCAGCACCTCAAGTGTCCAGGTTTGATTGGTCTTGAGTGCTTCGATTTCTTTGGCCATTGCTTCATGCCATCGTTCATTCTGAACTGCCTCTACATACGATTTTGGTTCCACATCTGAAGTAATAGCTCTAACAAAACGTCTGTGATTCTGTGACAAATTATCAAATGTTAACGAGCTAAGGAATGAGGTATACCTGAGTCACTTTCATGTCACGGTAGCTTAGGGGGAGGGGAGTAAATGCTATCATTTTTAGCTAAAACTTTAGATTTTTGAGACAAAGAAGCTGCATGATTGGCCGAAGAAATATCGTCACTGTTCAACTGAACATGTTTGACCTCTGTCGTTGACGTAACATCGTCA
This sequence comes from Asparagus kiusianus, assembly GCA_022839385.1. NCBI lineage: Eukaryota > Viridiplantae > Streptophyta > Magnoliopsida > Asparagales > Asparagaceae > Asparagus > Asparagus kiusianus. The sequence goes on along the minus strand of BQKN01000108.1, from coordinate 440,023 downwards.
CTGCTTAGTCGAACCTGCTGGACCTCTACCCTTATGATGTTGTCTCGTGTACAGTCGTGCATCATTGCGCTAGAGAGTCATGCACGCTGCTACCTTGCAGCACTCAGCCCATCCAAGCTGTGTGTATAGCCGCGCACACGTTGTTGCTGTGCATGTCGCTGCTCAAAATTTATTGTTGAATTGTTGATGTCCAGGTTTGGCTGCCCAGAATTCACCTGTGCACAGCTGTGTACTTCTGCACAGCCATGTGCATTGTCCAGGTTTGGCTGCAAGAATTCATTTGTGCATAGTTGTGCATTTCTCTATAGCCGTGTGTATGCTGCTGCCCAAACTCTAGCTGGGCACTTCATTCTCATCCAGTCCTTGCTGAATAAAGGACAAAACCTTCAAGACACGCCAGTATTTTACTCTCTCTATTTGGCCATCTTGCCACCTCTTCGGCCTGAGCTACAACCTCACGAACCGGGCTCGCATCATCCTTACTAATTAGATTCGTATCTTCTCCGTCATCTCGCGTATCAACATTATGAGTTGCTTCAAGTTCCTCAATTATCTCATCATCATAATTGAAATTATCATACAACCCATACACATGATCAGCAACATTACAAGCATTAGATTTAAGCCCTTTATCACCTTAGGCAAATGGAAAAACATCTTCATGAAAAGATACATTCCTTGAGTAGAAAAACTCATTTATCTCCAAATCATAAAATCGCTAACCCTTTTTGCCATGTGGATAGCCTGCAAATACACATTTCCTACTTCTTGAACCAAACTTATCCTTTTGTCTAGGATTATTGTGTGCATAACATAGACATCCAAACACCTTGACATGATCATACGTAGGTTTCTTGCCAAATAAAATTTCATAAGACGATTTCTTATCAAGTTTAATAGTGGGTGTGCAGTTAATAAGATAAACCACGGTTAAAATACATTCTCCCCAAAACTTAATAGGCAAAGAAGCTTGAAAACGAAATGCTCTAGCTACTTCAAGAATATTCCTATGTTTCCTATGTTTTTGCTCAACTCTTCCATTCTGTTGAGGTGTATCTGTACAACTAGTTTCATGCACTATACCATTTTCCGCATAAAAAGCTTGCATAGGCCCCTCAAATTCAAGGCCATTATCACTTCGAATACGCTTCACAGATTTATCAAATTGTGTCTTGACGAATTTACAAAATAGCATAAGAAACTTTTTAACTTCACTCTTTTCTCTCAACAAATATACCCAAACTCCTCGACTATAATCATCAACCAAAGTAAGAAAATAATATGCACCACAAGAAGCAGGTTTCGAATACGGTCCCCATAAATCACAATGAACTAATTCAAAACAAGAAGTGACATTACTCTTACTTAAAGGAAAATGAGAGCGTGTTTGTTTTGCCCTATAACAAACATCACATATAAGCTTATTCATAGAATCGAAATGACCAATATCCGAGATATTAAAAGATAGATATTGACTATTCTGATGTCCCAGTTGCTGATGCTAAACTAAGTGTGAGTTGTCTCCCTTCACTTTCAATGTTGAATGTGTCCGTATAGCCTTGTACCAATAACCCCCCCTGAAAGCTCACCCGCTCCAATCAGCGTCCTCGAGGTACGGTCATGCATTATACAAAGCTCATTAGTAAACATTATTTGACCATTTAACACAAAAATTAACTGAGAAATTGATATTAAATTGCAAGTTAAATATGGCACTTATAGAACATCAGTTAACACCATTCCTAGACTCAAAACAACACGACCAACCATCATCGCCATCGTTCTCGTCCTATTAGGCAAATAAACGGGCATCAGGATCATATTCTTGAGATCAATCAAAAACTCCTTACCAGTTATGTGATTCGAAGCCCCACTGTAAAGTATCCAAGTAGGTGGCTTAGAATCCTTACCAGAAAGCTTATTGGAGTTATCACCAGAGCGATCCAATATGCTTAATAGTTTTTGAAACTGCTCCGTCGACAAAACTTGAGTGTCAGCCTTCTTTGGTTATTCCTCCTGCTGCCGCGACATAAGCCTGACCCCGTCCTCTGAACTTGTCAATGTGCTCACGTCCTCTTCTACCATTGTACCAAGCTGGGTAGCCTTTGAGCTCGAAGCAATTCGCGACGTCGTGCCCCAACTTGTGACAATGTGAATATTTCTTCTCCACATCGCTTCGCTATTTTGCTTAAGATTGTCCAGCTCCTCTTCCCTTAGATGCTAAATTAACCGCCATCACCATCACTTCTGGGCTCTCCTCTTGTCCTCTCACAATTGATCGATGTCTTTCTTCTTTACGGATCATAGCATAAGCTTTATTGACTGGAGGCAAAGGTTCCATGTTGAGTATTTGAGATCGCACCATACCAAAAATGGCGTCGTCGAGTCCCATGAGAAATTGATGTAGTTTCTATTCTTCGCGCTCACGAAGGAAGTCGTGCGCTGCTCCACAAGTACAACTCGGCACTTTCGAATAGCTACTGAGTTCAGTCCACATGTTCTTCAATTACGTATAGTATGCCATCAGGGTCATCCCACTTTGCCTAGTCGAGGCAATATGTCCTTTCAACTCATAGATTCGAGGTGTATTTCCAATTAAAAAATGATCACGTAGATCTTCCCAAATAGCTTTAGCCATCTCCTCGTAGGCTATGCTCGGCTGAATGGATTTCTCGATAGAGTTAAAAATCCAAGAAATCAGCATCGAGTTGCAAGAGGACCAACTACTCGTCTCTGGTGTATCCGGTGCAGGCGTCTCCAGTGTGCCATTGATAAAACCCAATTTATTCTTCACTCTAAGTGTGTTTGTCATCGCCTTCTCCCACATATCGTCGTTTTCTCCATTCAGAATGCACGTGGTAATCACCACTCCGAGGTTATCTGAAAGATGTAAAAAAAATGGAGAAGACATATCCAATGCTTTTTTGTTGGCTGTGTTTATCTCCGTCATGATTTTGGCAAAGAAAAAAATAGTGTATAATGGCGATGCAGTTGGGTTTAAGGAGAAGGAAGGGCGGAAGCTATAGGTAGGGTAAATGATTTCTCTCAAAAATCACTAACCCACTCTGATACCATATAAAGTCAGAGAAAGAAATTTCTACATTATCGAAAGTCTGAGGATTACAACTTGCACTTCCTAATAACAAGATAACAACTTATCTTAACTGCATATAACTCCTATCTATAATTAACCAACTCACTAAAGTATCACTAACTTATAATATGTTATCATCAACATCCGCGTTGTAGTGTTCTTCCTGAAATGCATAGTAATTAAGTTTGCATAGAATTTCAAGCTTTTATAAGTACAGTGATATATTAGGATTCATTAGTCATATAATGATAAAATGGTAAGTTGATTGCAAATTTAGTTCGATATTTGAGCTCATGAGGTTTTAATTGTGAGACAACTCATACTTCAAGGGAGTTATGCGAGATGAATAGAGATTTTTTTTTTTTTTTTTTTTTTTTTGGGGGGGGGGGGGGGGGGGCCTCCCCTAATGTGAAACACCTCCTATGGTTTAGGGGGTTATGTGAAAGTAATTCTTTATTTTTCACTTTAATTGCTAAAGGACTCAAAAGTTCTCTCTTACCAAACAATATTTCAGGATTTAAACCTTCGAGTTCCTACGTGACTTCACAATATATACTCTCTCCATACAACAACAACAACATCAAAGTCTTTATCCCAAATATTTGGGCTCGGCTATATGAATCACGTTCTTCCATTACATTATATTATGGGGCATCTCTTCCGTTAAGTTAATCATAATCATATCCTTCTTAATTGTTTTCAACGAAGTTCTTTTATGTCTACATCTAGAGTTCTTAGCCTCACAAATTATAATATTATCATTTCCCTAGCCGGTGTATTGAGATGTCAGCGTTGTACATGGCCGAATCGTCTTTTTTTAGTTGATTCTCTCTCATTTTATCTTCACCGAGAGCAAGCGCTGATTTACTGAGGATGCACCCTATATTTTAGTGTATACGCACAACTTCATCGCGATATTCTTATTTTTGCCACACATTTTTTGCACATGTTATTCTTTTAACTGCTCAATACCCTGGAGCGTGAAATATTATTGGTCTTATGCTCGTCATATAAAATTTTTACTGTTAGTTTTATTGGCATTGTACGAGCACGTACGGTCTCTCCATAAATTAGCTAGGTGAATTGGTTTTGATGGAATAGATCAGGTAAATTGCTAGGCCTTTACCCGGGAGGAAGCGTGATCCACCCGCAACCACAAGCCGTTGCGAAAAGGGCGAGCTTGTCATTTTGTTTCAATAAAGCAAGAGAGAGCTTTCTCTAAGTAGTTAACACCGAGCGAGAAAGTTCAACCATCAGTCCTTTTTCCTTCAAAATGAGTCCAAAGACTTCTATTTTATACTAATATTATCTGCCTTTTTTATTTTGTGGCGCGCGAGGCATTTGACGACCGAGCAAGCAAGGCCTTTCATTTCAAAGCATTTATAGCTCTGTGAAAAATCAATTTCCTCTGATCACTGGAGACACCCAGCAGATCACTGAAGACACCCAAAATATGGGACCAATGGAGGGGACAGGTGAGGTGTCCCCTCCTATTGCATAATGAGTTGGCAATACCAACTCATGCCAACACTAGTAGAAAACAGAGCATTGGCGACGGGGAAATCCGTCGCCAATGCAGTCAAATCCGTCACGAATGCACATTCGTGACGCCCAATTGCCCGTCACCAATAATCCCCTCGCCAATACACATTGGCGACGGGGTCATCCGTCGCCAATGTACATTGGCGACAGAGAGGTATTAGTGACGGGTAACATTGGCGACGGGTTTACCGCCGTCGTCAATACACATTGGCGACGGGATGCTTTCCGTCGCTAATGTGTTTTGGCGACGGCGAGATTGTCGTCGCCAATAAACATCGACGACGGGGTGCTTTCTGTCGCCAATGTGTTTTGGCGACTACGAGTTTGCCGTCGCCAAAACACATTGGCGACGGCGTGTTGTCCGTCGCCAATGTTTATTGGCGACAAAATGCACCATGTCGCTAATGTTTATTGGTGACGAAAATCTAGCCATCGCCAAAACACATTGGCGATGAAAAACACCCCGTCACTAATGTGTATTGACGACGGGGTTGAACCCGTCGCCAATGATTATTGGTGACGGAAAGCACCCTGTCGCCAATGTTTATTGGCGACGGCGATGTATGTACATTGGCGACTGATTTCCCCGTCGCCGATGTTAGGGGTGGAAACGAAGCGAATCTGAACGAACAATGCCTTATTCGAATTCGAATTCGGCTCAATTAGTACTATTCGTATTCGTGTTCGAATTCGAGTCGAATAATATTCAGAATTCTAATTCGATTCGTTTAGTTGTGTTCGTGTTCGGTAACTATTCGCGAACATTCGATTAACAATATTTCATGTTTTGATATCATATTATTCATCAATTGTTCGATATCTATTCGTCAATTATTCGAAAATCAATATATTAAGAAATTGGAATGTAAAACAACATAGCAATCACCAAGTTACCAACTCATCCAACAACTTATCACCAAGTTACCAACAACATGACAACATAGTATCACATTACCACTTACATAGGAAACAAAGAGGTGCTTAAAACAACATAACAACATAGTATCATATTACCACTTACATAGGAAACAAAGAGGTGCTTAAAAGTGTAATTTGCTACACATCAAGGTCTTAACTCATACATAAACAAGTTTTTATAACTTTCCAAAAGCTCATTGAATAATAGTGTGTTTCTCTAAGCCTCCAGATTCGTAGCAATTTGCTATTTTGGCCCTCATACAATGCTCTTTGTCGATCAGATCCTGAAAATTGAAACCAACTCAATGAGAACACAAGATAATATCATATGAAGATGATAAAAGCCTTAAAAATTGCAGGATATCATAAAGAAGCACATAGTGGGTAATATTGCCACCATTCTGTCCATTTCCGTCGAAGGCGATATAATGAGTATGGGCCATTTCATGTTGCAGACTGAACTGTTCATAATTGCTACACAGGAGATTGAACTAAACGAACACAGGAGACTGAACTAAACAAACACAGGAGACTGAACTGTTCATAATTTAATCTGGGTTATGAAATAACTTTTCCATAGAATTACTACACAAGAGACTGAACTGTTCATAATTTAAATGATTAGTCTTCTGGCAATTAGTGGCAGTATGGTTTGCTCCTGAAGGAAGGGTGTTTTTGAACTGATCAGCACAAAAAAATCCATGTTTTGGTAGTTCCTGATAAACAAAATAGTTCTGCAGGTTCGAGTGAGATGAAAATTCCTATTACAAGGTTAAGACCACTGATGGAGGAAAACCAAGATACAATGCTAGTTTTTATAATAAGCGACTTTAAAAGAAGAATGTATAAAGCAGGATGCTGCATTCAGGAGAAAAGAAAGCTCGACGGCCCATTCCACACAAAACCATGTAAATGACACTGAAATCATCCCTAACAAATACAATGACGTTGATGTGTACGTTTTGGCAAAAGTCATGCCCATGTCTAATTACAAGCATCAGGTTGTCACAAGATTAGAAATTAAGTATGTTGTCTAATATGTGATAATAATAGAATCAACACAATAAAGCTAGCAGAAAGATATGACAAATTATCAAACTTGAGAAAATACACAAGAAAAAAGATCAAAACCCGTCCACCAAAATAAAATCATACCTGCAATTAACATTCTGGTAAGGTAATCTCCACTTCTCTTATCTCATCTTCAACCTGTAATCATAAAAATTAACACAATATCAATAATTTTTATGAACTCTAATTTTTTGCATTGAATTCAAATAAATCATTACCTTCTTTTTCTTTATACCATTGACTTTTCAAATAACTTTTGGTCAAGTTTGGAAGTTCCTAAAAAGAATCATTGTCTTAGTGAGCCATCTTAGTCCATTAGAAGCAAGCGAGCTGAAAAGCACAGAACAGAAGTGCTCCATAGTGAACTTGACCGCTGTCATGCTTTCACAATTGTATTTGAAAGTTGAACTTCACAAGCTAGTTTTTGTCTAATGCATAGAAGGCAATCCGAAAGAATTTGGAGCAAATATTTCATGTAAAAGACCCTAACCAACCAAAGAGACAAAATATATGAATGATTTCTAATGTATCCAAAACCTTATGCAGAGTTAGACCACAAACTGCCTTGAATTCATGAGATGGGGTTGCAGAAGAAAAATAAAAATAAAAATAAAAAACTCATGCTTACGATGTACAGAAGAAGAATAGTGTGATTAAAAAGGGTTTTTTTACCTTTCAAGTGAGAAAAATCAAAGAATCAAGACAGATCTACAGAGATCGATGGAAGTGGACGTCGTCGTGGGAGGGAGGAGAACGTCGTCGGAGCGGGACGGGGATGAGGGAGTCGTCGGAGCCGGACGGGGATGAGGGAGTCGTCGTCGCGGGGAGGAGGGCGTCGTCACGGGAGGAGCTCAAGCCGTTGGAGAGCACAACGTCGCGGAGCGGGAGGAGGGCGTCGTCGGAGCCGGAGGAGGGCATCGTCGCTGCGGGATGAGGCCGTCGTCGCGGCGGGATGAGTACAGGTCGTCGATGAGGAATGGGTGGGAGTTCGGCTGCCAATTGCCAGATCTAGGGTTTGTAGATGTGAGAATCATATTTATATGGGTCATGAGATGTTGGGAACAAATCTCAACCGTTCGTTGATGATCCAAAGGATATGTGAAGCCCTAAATAACTTAACAATGTATATTTGTATATAGGTAGCAGTTGTAATAAAAATTTTGATGGGTAATATCCACAATAAGTTTAATTAATAGAATTAACATATAAAAAGTTATCGAATAGTTAATAATCAGTCGAATCGAATATACCTTTAGTTAAATTCTATTCGTTTATAAGCCGAATACTAAAAAATTCGATGAGTCGCTGAACTACATCCCAGGTCGTTTGTGCACCGCCTAACTCGTGTTTAATAGTGGGAAGAAAGCTTAAAACCAAAGAGGCTTCAACATTCTTCAACAAGTATTGACCAATCTTACCCACGACGTATGATGTGTCACATGGTCGCGTCGAGATCATAGATTGGCTGCTAGGCTTATTGGTGGTGGTGAATTTCTTAGCTACAACACTTGACAAAGGAACTCTTCCTTTCTTTCTTGGTTGTAAACCGTAAGCTCCGTCGACGACTTCCATCCACTCGTCTCTGGTCATGCGGTTAGGCTCTACAGGAGTGTCCTCTGTACCCTGAGACTGACTGACACGGGTCAAGACCTCGTTTTGAGAAGCTTCCACCGCCGCCTGTATATCATATATCATAAAAGTTAGAAACTTTGATGAGAAATCATTAAGTATATACAAATCTAAAATTAATCTTATACTTACGACTAATTCATTAATTTTCTCCACTTTTTTGTCATTTCCCTCTACATTTTCATAGCCCTGGGGCGGTGTATAAGCTCTTCTAGCAAGAAGAGCCGGGGGCATAGTCAAAACATCCTGTGATATATTAAATTTCAAAGTAAATGTATAAAACTAATCACATGATATCAATTTTAATAATATGATCATACCGGGTTTTCACTCAAATATTTATGCTCGATCCGAGCATAAGGAGTAGATCCTAAGAAGTGATCGTATATCTTCATTTTGCGATTGACCGATGTTGTCTCACATATTTTCTACAAAATAAAGTACTTTATTAGTATGTGTGAAGATTTAGAGCTTCAAGATTTTGTAATGTACACAAAGATGAAGGGATAGTTCCTCCGAAAGAATTTCCTCCAAGTCTTAGCTCAAGAAGCTTTTTGAATTGTGATAAGAAACCTGGAATTTCTCCACTGAACTTATTCCTTTCAAAAACGCAGAGAAATCGACGACTCACCTCCGTCACGATCTCATCGGGGATGAACTGAGGAACGACATATGCTAGGAAATCAGAGAGTGCGGAGGTGAAAGGGAACCGATCGACCTCCGAATTGAGGTCGGATTTGAGATCGGAGAAGGGAAAACCGATCTTTCGTGTTGAAGTGCGTGCATTCTTTCTCCATCGAGACACTCCACACTTTGGACATTCCTCAAGTTTCTCGTTATCCTTATAATAAAGGACACAATCATTGGGACAAGCATCGATCTTATTGTAATCTAAACCCAGAGCACCAATAATCTTATTTGCATCATAACACTTTTCTGGTATGCTATTCTCTCCGTCTGGAATTACCTTATAAAAATATTCTTTTAAATATAATTATTATTACTAGTTTTCCTTGACTTTTAATTATAAAAAGTTAACCCG
>BQKN01000108.1:379784-412250 GCA_022839385.1 Asparagus kiusianus | reverse complement strand
GCTGTCTACTTTAGTTATATTTTATTTATGGAGCTCCACTGTAGACCGTGTTTAGACATTTGAGGACTTTATTCTAGATGTTGTAAAGGCTGTGTGCCTTATTTCCTTTACTCAGATTTATTGTATTTCAGACTTTGACTATGTACTCCAGTTTATTCTTTTCAGACTTTGACTATGTACTTCAGTTTATTTCATTGATGAGATGCGTTATGTCCTATCATTTCATCCAGTATTGTTGATTTACCTTTTTCTTGCTTTGTACCTATACCTGTTGTTGTTTCCACAAGAGAGATAGTAATTGTGATGGTGAAACGTGTTATTACACGGTGTGGTGCATGGCAGGTTTGACATTCTTGGTTTCACCTAGGACTGCAGCCTTGTGTGAACCCAGGGGCGTCACACATATATATCGATTCATGAAGTATTTTTTTCTAATAATAATATTATTACAACGATGTTACTATACAATATTAAATCAATTTTATTATATAAGATTATATGACCCCTTTTAATAAATTATAAAGTATATATATGGAAACCTCAATGCTTATAGCCAGTAGTTGGGCTCCACAAAATAGGTTAACTTTACATTGTAGTTTGTTATTTGTAATACTATTAGCAATGTCATTACCTTTCCTCTTTATCTTATTATTCACACTTTTCTGATGTAAGTTCTCTTTTGCTAATCATTCAGTTGGCTATAATTAGTTTTTATAATATCAGAGGTTAGAATATTCTCTTCTATTTAAAAAGTATTGACATGATTTTCTTAAAAATATATATACATAATAGCAATAGTATATACTTCAGTGCAACTCAAACATTGGTTTTAAGCCTATTTAGAGTGAGGTCCTTTCTATGTTAGAATGATGATATAGTGATTACATAGTCTAAAAGTCAAGGAAGAAATTTCTACAAAGGAAAAATAATTTAATATGTTAAATTAAAAACTAATTTATAAAATATACATAGGTAGTGTAGATAGCTATAAAAAGTAAGGTATATATATTCACAAAATTTTTATAGTGAGTGACCAACTACAATCATCCTAATTTAAGCATAAATAATTATTATTTTAGTTACTAATTTGATTCGTGTAACTATAAAATAAATCTTCAGCAAAAAATAGGAATTAAGATTGTATTATGCTGTAGATAAATAAATAAATGTTATTAGAGATCCTCTTTATATTAAATTTAGAAGTAATAATTTAAATTATTAAGCACCAAATATTAGCTCATGTGATAAAGTAAAGTAATCTATGTTCTATATATGTATATAGTCAATCAATCAAACATATAAAATTATGATGACCACAGTCAAAATTATATGGTGGGTTCACATTAAATATAATTTATAAAAAATAGTACATTAAAGTCAAAATCTTTTTAACCACTATATAGATTGTCTGAAATTTTTTTTATATATAAACTATACTGTCTAGGAATAGTGATGTGCACACTTAACTATAGTCTAATAATCTTAAAAACAACTTATTCTTCAATACCATCATTAATTGATGTATATGTGCATTACATTGAAAACACAATAAAAATTTAGAAAACTACAAAATAAACACCCACAAAAGTTTTAAAAATGTAAAAAAATATCCTAAATTTTGTAATTTACAAATACACAAAACTATTAAATATTACATTGAAATCAAGGAATTACAAAAAAAAGTTATTGAAAAATTTCAAACTTTGGAGGGGTAATTCATAATGTACTACACTTTAAGAGTGTTTTTTTATAAATTTTAAATTTAATAGATTTTTAATTATTTATGTTCTTTTCAAAAACGTTATGGGTAATATTTACCATAAAAAGTTTTTCCTAAACCTATACTTTTAAAAGGTGTATGATATTTTTTACAAAATTTTAATTTGTAGGGGTTTTGTTAGTAATTTTGCATATTTATTTTAGTGTCTATAGGTTAAAAATTCTCATGGTGTTTTTTTGTAAATTATGAATTTTAAGGACTTTTTGTAATTTTTTAAACTTATAGGCATTTTCTACATATTGTAAATTGTTTATAGACTATTTATAATTCATATGCTTTCAATTTACTAATAAATTTAAAATTTTTAGGGTGTTTTTTGTAAATTTTGTATTTTAAATATTTGTTTGTAATTTTTGAAACTTTAAGGGTGTTTTTTATACATTATAAATTATGTAGGCTATTTATAATTATTATATTTTTAATGTACTGCTAGTTTAGAAATTGTTAGGGTTTTTGTAAATTTTATAATTCTGAGGGTTTTGCAATTTGTAAAGAGTTCAGAATGTGTATTGCAAATTCTATAAACTTTTAGGGCTTGTTTTTGTTATTTGTAAGTTTTTAGTATGTTTATATGTTTGAAATTTTCAAGGTATTTTTTATAAATTTTGAATTTTTAGGGGTTTTTTTATAATTTTTAAAACTTACAATATATTTTCTCCAAAGTCAAAAAACTTTCAGTTTCTAGTTAATTAGTATATACTTTTTAGAGTTCTCACTGAATTGAGATAAGTAAAATTTATAATTTTCAATATACTTTAATAAAAATTTAAATTTGTAAGGGTGTTTTTGCAATTTAAAACACTTAGAGAATATTTTTTACAAAGTCCAAAAACTTGTAGGTGCTGGCTAGCATATGTTTTTTAAATTTCTCTACGAACTGAAATAAGTAAAGAATTTGAATTATATGAAACATATATCTATTTCATCCAATAACATATTAAGTCTCATTATGAATAGAATAAATTATTTAATTAATTCAAAAACGATTGAATAATTAGAATAGATTAAGATAACAATGTAATATTTAAAAAAAGCTAAGGGTAATATTGACCATCGAAAGATTTTCCCGAACTCATACTTTTAAAAATAGTATATGATATATATATATATATATATATATATATATAATATATGAAATTTGACTCCTTCAATTGGTATGATCATTCTAGGAAAGTGAGGAAATGTTTTGTTTTGGGTTTGTGCTTTCTTGAAGGATCATATAATATTGAGAATTCAATAACTGCATTGTAGCAAAACTGGCTGTACACACACACATTCATACACATACACATATACATATAAGCACATACATGAGAAATTTGACTCGTTCAGCTAGTATGATCAGGCTATCAAAGTGAGGGGTACATACATGAGAAATTTGACTCCTTCGGTTGGTATGATCAGTCTATGAAAGTGAGGAGCTGTTTTATTTTGGGTTTGTGCTTTCTTGAAGGATCATATCATATTGAGAATTCATTATGTGTACTCGAGGAAGACTGATTAGCCAGGTGACTTTCTACAAACTAAAATTTCTCCATAATTGAAAATGAGCCACTTGTCTTTCTTATTTTCTCCAAACTTAAGAACCCAGGATGACTGTTATCCTTATCTAGAAAAGACAAAAATCAAAAGTCGTTCTCATCCAACCACCCCAGGTGAGGGATAATGTCATACTCCACTAAGTTAATAAAAAAAACAAAAAAAACGAAAGGAACACGGAGAGAGAAGAGAGAGTGAGAGTGAAATGTTCATCATCATCTTTCTTCACACCCTACTCTCAGATGACTAAGAACCCATCCGCGTCCACCGCGTTTGGGTATGTAGCTGTCCAATCGCAATCAATCAAATGGTAACACACACACATCTTTCCCTTTCTCCTTCAATCACAGCCGTATAACTTTCTATGTAAACAAATGAATAGTGGTAACTTTCTCCAACCCAACCTTTTATTGAATTTTGGCCGCATTTACTATTTCTTTCTATCTTTAGAGAGATTTTAACTTAAGCATAGAAGGTGTTCTGAAACCCCCAACCTCAGGGATCATTGTGGCACCGCCTAACGAGTTGTTGAATGTGTAGACTAGGGTGAATGAGGAGGAGTCTATTCATTAGGATTTATTGGAGGCCCAATTTCCCTTATTCACTCCCCTTAATTGGAGTACTCAGTGAGAATATTACTGTTTAAAAATAGCTGGTGCCATCTGTGAGAAATCCACTCTGTAAAAACCTAACAGCGATGGCCGGAGAACCCTGCTCTAGTCCTAATCCATCATTCAGTGTTGATAGGATAAATTGTCCTAACTGAATCCAACGACGATTTGTTTCATGATTAGGAATGAGTTCCTTCAGATGAATGGCCATGTTAATGGCCAATTCGCTCAACTTATTGAGATGATTAAAGTGGCATCGGTCTGAATGCTAAGGCTACACTCACCATCGCCTTCACAAAAAACCCCGATGCCTAATGATTCTCCTGAATGGGAAACCCCTAGAGTTGAACGCATAGTAGAGACCAAGGAACAATCAGTGTGGCGTAGAGTTTGCCTTGTCTCCTCTGTCTAACTGCTCAATATGGACGCCAGTGAGAGTTCGAATTGGGAATAAATTTTGATGCAGCGACTCCTCGGCATCTAACTCCTAAACGTTAGATTCCTCCATCCCAGAATACCGGGGAAACCATTCCTAATATCCCCCCTCATGGTGCCCATCCATAACTTGCGCTACTACCTTACCCTTTTATTGGTTTTGCCACTTCATTAGGGTTTGCTCCTCAGCCACCTCCAACACGTCAACCTTTGACCAATACTTATTGAGGGCCTCTCCTGTCTACAACAATGCCCCCAAGCTAGAGCCAAACTAGCCTCAACAAGATCCTTATGTACTGCCTCACATGGTGAACGTCCCAGAGTACAAAACTAGAAAGAAGGTACAAGCTACAACTTTACTCCAGATTAAACAACGCCCTGAAGAACCTCTTTAGGATTATATCAATAGCTTCCAGGCCTAAGGACTAGAGGTAGACTACTCTGGAAATGTGGCAGCCATATCGACTATCATGAACAGAATCGAAGATGAAGTCTTGCAAAAAAAGCTGTTTGAAAACACTCCCTAAACCTTCAAAGAGCTTATGACCCAAGCGCACGAACAAATGGATGTAGAAGGACTCAAGGACAAACGTACTGAGTCTAAGAAGGCTAAACCTGATCTCGAACCCTACTATTGGGATAAGATGAACAAGGAGAATAAAAAGAACAATAACAAAAGGCGAAGTCCTGATAGCAGAAATCCTCATCAGACACCCGTAAACACCACTTACACCTAAGTGTTAAATCCGATCCAATGAGGTGGGTATCTTAACAAATCCCCTCCATGCCTCCTAGGAAATCCGAACAAAAGTGATAGATCTAAGATTTGCATCAATTATCAAGACCATGGTCATACAACCAATGAGTGGAAGGATCTAAAAAGGGAATTTGAGGAGCTAATCAAGAAAGTGAACGTGAACAAAGAAGAAGAGAAAGAACGATGAGTTTCTTTGAGGGGGCTCCGGTAACATGTAGGGGGTTTGTTTCTTTTGTTATATATTTCTAAAAGAGAACACTTAACTATATATAGAGGCCAAACCCATCATCCCCACGCCCTCAAAACTGCCTCTGAGAGATTTTCTCTCAACAATCCTATTTTTCACGTTTTTCTCAACTAAGAAACGGTGATTTGGTCACACAAGACCAATTTAAGATAGCATCTTCCACTTGACCAAATTAACCAAGTAACATGCCTCCCACTATCCGTGAGATCAGATGTTTCTTCTTACCATTACTTCTACTATTCATATAGAGTAACTCTTATTCATTATTCATGAAATTTTACTTGGACTAATTTATTCTTAAGTCCTATCAAACTTACATGTTTAATAAAAGATTCTGCTGGTATTCCTTTTGTCAGTGGATCAGCAATCATATTTGTAGTAGGGATATAAGTTACTTTAACTTCTTCCTTATTTACAATATCTCTAATATAGTGATACTGGATCTCAATATGTTTTCTTTAGAGCTATTCGAACAACTATTGATTAAGCTAATTGCTGCTTGATTATCATAATAAATATCAATAATTCATTCTAACAAATTAAGACCTAGATCAATCAAAAATCGTCTTGACTAGACAGCATGTGTAGTTGTCATACTACAAGCTATATATTCAGCTTCTTGTGTATATCTAGCAACACAACCTTATTTTTGCTACTCTAAGAAATAGCTCCTCCTCCAAAGATGAACAAATGTCCCGAAGTGGACTTTCCATCATCTTTATCACCTCCGAAATCAGCATCGGAGTACCCGTGGAGATCAAGCGAATTGGCTTGAAAGACTAATCTATGAGTCAATGTACCTTTGATATACTTCATAATCCTTTTAATAACTTCCTAATGTGCTAGTCATGGATTAATTTGATATCGATTAACTAGACTTATAGCGTAAGCTATATTAGGTCTAGTACACAATATTACATACATCAAGATTCTAATTGCTTGAGCATAAGGAACATCTAATGGCTTTTGCCCCTCTCTAGAACTTTTCTCTTTACATAATATATTTCCCATGACCAACAGTGTTGGCTCCGAATTGGAATTCTACATTCCAAACCTTTTAAGAACTGATCTTAAATATTTTTCTTGGTTTAAACTTGTTAGCCTTTTTGTTTTGATGATGTTTAATAAACAATTTACTACTAATATCGTTTATCTAGTGTTTGTGGTTTTGTATTTATTGTAGACAAATAATATGTTAGAGGATGAATGAAATTGAGCATTCACAATCAAATCCAATGGAGGTTGACAGAATTGTGGAGTGAAGTAATACAATTCAAGTTAAAGATTCAAGTTCAAGCTTCATCCACAAGTTTACCAAGAATAACTTATTGGAGATCAAGATCATAGCTTGGGTAATTTAGTTTAGGTATTTATATTATGTGTGTTAGTACTTTAAGCTCAATCATATACACACATACACGTTTTTGGTTTTGTATATATATAGTTATATATATACATACATGTTTTTGGTTTTCAAGTTTATATAAATATAAATTTGTAAAAATATTAAGTTATTTGTTTATAGACTTAACAATCATTATATACATAGTTCATTAAGTCTATATAATCATTTTATAAAGTTTCAAAACAAGGTTTAGTCAAAATGACAAAACAAGTGTTGTTCGTTTTCATGTTTTGGACTATTTTAAAAAATAAAGAGATTTATCATTTAGGAGGTGTTTTTTAAAAACCAGTTTTTGTAACATGTATATTATCATGTTTACAATCATTTTCTAAAGTTTTATATTTTTCTGATTTTATTTGCTATTTTTAAAAGAGGTTTGAAAATTAGATTTTTTTTATTTCAATCAGGTTGATATAGTGTTATCAGTCGACTGATGGCTGTGTTCAGTCGAATAAAGAAATTGCCTAAAATAATAAAAAAATTTTGTTTTGTTTTGGTCAACTGATCAGTCGACTGATGAGATCATCAGTTGACTGATAAGGTTCGTCAGTCAACTGATGAGCTGAAAAATGCCTCTAACGGTCAGCTCATCAGTCGACTGATGAAAACCGTCAGTCAACTGATGCTGTAACGGCTAGTTTTTCAGCCTTTTACAGATTTGGATTTTTAGTATTTTTACCTTGTTTTCTCTTGGCTTTGGGGTTCCTATAAATACCCCCATATATTCTCAGTTCTAAACATCAAAGAGAATGTTTTAAAACAAGTTTAAGAGTGTTTTAACAAGGATTTGAGTTTTGGTTTAAGTTTGTTTAAAAAGCTTTTAAGCATTTGAGAGTTTGTTTTGTGAAGACAATTTCACAAGAGCTTGAGGAAGATCATCCATTGGTGTTTGAGCATTCAACTCTTCTCCCTCTCTCTCTTGATCTATAGAGAAGTTTTTCTTAAACTCAATCCTAGCTATTTTATACGTTTGAGCATATTTTCATAAGCTAGATTTACATTGAGTTTGTATTTGTTTTTTCTCATTGTTTACGTACACAATCATTGAGCTTATTGTATTTTCATACTTAGTATAATTTGGGTTATGGAGAGTTGTAACAATTGATAGTGAGCTTCTATTGAGTTCTCATCCATAGTAGAGAACAACCATTGTTGTATTTGTACTTAATTGTGAAGTTCACTTTGTATTGCACTAGTACACCAAGAGGAGTGTGTGGTGAGAGACGGAGTCGTCCTAAGAGGAGTGGGGTAGGTGGTAATACCTAGAGATAGGTTATAATTCCTAATACTTGAGGGAGACACGGGCTAGAGACCAACACTTGAGGTGATAGTTAGTGTGTTTAAATTGTGAGATTGTGAACGTTGATCGATGAGCGTTAAAAACCAATATTGTGTGGTGTAAATATTTTCGGGTGATTGTTAAAAACCCGGTGTGATAGTGGATTTCTCCCCGGGAGTGGGGAGAGGAGACGTAGGACGGAAGGTCCGAACTCCGTGATCATGTCCTTGTGTTTGAGTTTGGCATTGGCGTATTTATTCTTTCATATCGTTATATTGCCATTGTTGCATGTTCATATCGTCCTTAGTTTGTATATCTTTGCACATATATTGTTCATATCACATTTGCTAGGATATATTTGTTAATAGTTTTAATTTGGCATTAAATCGGATTAGATTAGCATAAACCCTATTCACCCCCCTCTAGGGTGCTTTTAATTGGTATCAGAGCTTGGTGCTCTTTGATTTAAGGTTTAATCGCCTTGAGTTAAAGATTCAAGTTATCTTTTTATGCTAATGTAGTTTTAAGATTTATTGTATCTTGCTTGCATACATATAGATATTATGGACATGCATTGTGCACCTTGTTTAGGCTATGATCCTAATATTGCTCCTAAAATAGATAATTTTTCCTATGACCAATGGTACTCTAGATTTAATATATTTGTTAGATCTAGACATTTTGATTTATGAAAAATTATTGATAATGCTTATATTGTACCCACTTTGGAGAAATCCAAGTGGAGTAAAAATGATAAAAGAATGTTTACAATGAACAAGATTTTGTTAGAATATTTGCTAAATGCTTTTGATTCATCTATATCTAACAAGTTTGTTCATTTTGATAGTGCTTACACCTTATGAAAATTTATTAAAGCACATCAAAGGAACTTGGAGGCGATCCGACAAGCTTTGGAGGCTTCATCTTCAAGTTCCATTGGAGCATCATGCACACGGGCACTAGACGATAGCCCTAGTGAGGTTTACGAGTTCGAATCCATTAATGATTTATCTAGTAATGAACTTGCTTGTGCTTCTGAAAAATTATTACATGCCTACAACAAATTGCATCATATCTTTTTAGAGTTAAAAAGCAAGCATGAAGGTTTAAAATCCGATCATGAGAAGTTAGCTTCTAAATTTGATATCATTACTCAAGAAAATTATGCTCTTAAAGAAAACAATGATATGCTAAATTTAAAAAATAATAATTTAAAATTGGATATTGCTAACTTGACTCATGACAAAATAATGCCATATTAGAAGTATAGAACATAAAAGATGATACTGCTTCTCTTATAAATGACTATATATGTTCTACTTCTAATAAAAATACATATGTGCCTAATAATAAAGATTTGAATCTTGTGAATAAATGTATTTCTTCTTTATATTCAACTCTAACTACATGCATTAACAACCATAAGAAGCTTATGGATATGTGTGCCAAGTCTAAGTCAAAATCATCCACTCATTATGCAAACATATATAACAAAATCTACAAATACATAAATTACGGTCGTAAAGGCCATCTTGCTAGATTTTGCTATAATGCACATAAACCCACTAAGGTTCATATTAATTCTTCTTGTGCATCTCATCAAGCTTCATCATCATATTTACATGTACACACATATATAGATCATCATAAACATGCCTATGTGTACAAATGTGAGTTTTGTGGTCGTTTTGGTCATTTGACCAAATTTTGTTTTGATTTGAGGAGAGTTTCTCGTTTGCAACATAATTTCCAAGATAAACCTATTTTTGCAAATGAGTCATGTGCATAACCGTTTGGTCAACATAAGCAAATGCTTCTTTTTTATTGTACTTATTAAAATCGGAAGGGTCATTTGAGTAATTTTTGTTATGACCGTGTCCATGCACCACATGCGCCCAAGAGGGTTCATAACCCTAGGATTTTGAGCTTGAATGATAGGAGTCATGTTCCTAACCAATCCGGAACCAAGAATGCTTGGGTGCCAAAATCTTTTTAAAACCAAGAATTTTATTATTTTTTATTTTTCATGTCTTGGTTTTGAAAAATGTTTTTGAATTTTTTTTTGAATATGAAAACAATTTCTCTTTGATCAATTCTTTTATTTTCATGATTATTAGTTTTGATTTTTGTTGAGAGGTTTGTGTTTATATAACCCCCTCCCCCCCGGGTTTATTAGGTGTTTATTCCCAAGTCTTGTTTACCGGATGCTAAAATATTTATATGGGTTGAAACAAGCTTAAAAGCTTGATATGGTTGCCTCTCTTATTGTTTGAAAATCGATGATGGTTTGGTTTTATGTTCTTATATGATTTACTTGTGATTTATGATTTCATTGGTTGATTTGTTTTCATCTGAAAACTTTTTGCATGATTCTCATGTTTTCTTTCTTTTGATTTCATAATTTTTTTGATTAAGTTTTGTTTTAAAACTAATGCTTTGAGACACATTTTTTTAAATGACATATCTACACGTGTTCTCAATTGTCTTTTTGTATGTGAGTTGTGTTTAGTATATTTTTCATCAATGCTTGCTCACATATGTTTGCCTTATCTTTCATTGCATATATTTCTTAAGGTATTTTGATAGAGGGAGCAATTCCTATATTTTGTGTTATACTCACCATGCTTATAGGTAGGGGGAGCTTTCGCTCTCTTTATTCTTTTGTTTTCCCCTTTTTGATGTTGTCAAAGAAGGAGAAATATTGTGAGTATGTATTTCTTATTTATATGCATGATAGTTACAATTTCTATATTCATTTCCTTTCATGCATATATCTTTTTATAAATTGTTTGTCATCATAAAAAAAGGGGGAGATTGTTGGCCTTTTTGTTTTGATGATGTTTAACAAACAATTTACTACTAATATCGTTTGTCTAGTATTTGTGGTTTTGTATTTATTATAGACAAATAATATGTTGGAGGATGGATGGAATCGAGCATTCACGATCAAATCCAATGGAGGTTGACAAAATTATGTAGTAAAGCAATACAATTCAAGTTAAAGATTCAAGTTCAAGCTTTATCTGTAAGTTTACCAAGAAGAACTTATTGGAGATCAAGATCATAGCTTGAGTAATTTAGTGTAGGTTTTTATATTATGTGTGTTAGTACTTTAAGCTCAATCATATACACACATACACGTTTTTGGTTTTATATATATATAGTTATATATATACATACATGTTTTTGGTTTTCAAGTTTATATAAATATAAATTTGTAAAAATAATAAGTTATTTGTTTATAGACTTAACAATCATTATATACATATTTCATTAAGTCTATATAATTATTTTATAAAGTTTCAAAACATGGTTTAGTCAAAATGACAAAACAAGTGTTGTTCATTTTCATATTTTGGACTATTTTGAAAAATGAAGGGATTTTCATTTGGGAGGTGTTTTTTAAAAACCAGTTTTTGTAACATGTATATTATCATGTTTACAATCATTTCCCAAAGTCTTATATTTTTCTGATTTTATTTGCTATTTTTAAAAGAGGTTTGAAAATTAGATTTTCTGTTTTAATTAGGCTGATATAGTGTTATCAGTCCACTGATGACTGTGTTCAGTCGACTGAAGAAATCACCTGAAATAATAAAAAGTTTTTTTTTGTTTTGGTCTCGACTGATGAGATCATCAGTCGACTGATAAGGTCCGTCAGTCGACTAATGAGCTGGAAAACGCCTCTAACGCTCAGCTCATCAGTCGACTGATGAAAGCCGTCAGTCGACTGATGAAAGGCTATAACGACTAATTTTTTTTAGCCTTTTACAGATTTGTGTTTTTGATCTTTTTGCCTTGTTTTCTCTTGGCTTTGGGGTTCCTATAAATGCCCCCCACATATCCTCAGTTCTAAACATCAAAGAGAATGTTTTAAAACAAGTTTAAGAGTGTTTTAACAAGGGTTTAAGTTTTGGTTTAAGTTTGTTTAAAAAGCGTTTAAGCATTTGAGAGTTTGTTTTGTGAAGACAATTTCACAAGAGCTTGAGGAAGATCATCCATTAGTGTTTGAGCATTCAACTCTTCTCCCTCTCTCTTTTGATCTATAGAGAAGTTTTTCTTAAACTCAATCCTAGCTATTTTATACGTTTGAGCATATTTTCATAAGTTAGATTTACATTGAGTTTATATTTGTTTTTTCTCATTGTTTACGCACACAACCATTGAGCTTATTGTATTTTCATACTTAGTATAATTTGGGTTGTGGGGAGTTGTAACAATTGAGAGTGAGCTTCCATTGAGTTCTCATCTATAGTAAAGAATAACCATTGTTATATTTGTGCTTAATTGTAAGGTTCACTTTGTATTGCACTAGTACAGCAAGAGGAGTGTGTGGTGAGAGACGGGGACGTCCCAAGAGGAATAGGGTAGGTGGTAATGCCTAGAGAGAGGTGGTAATTCCTAACACTTGAGGGAGACACGGGCTAGAGACCAACACTTGATGTGGTATTTAGTATGTTTACATTGTGAGATTGTGAACATTGATCGGTGAGCGTTGAAAACCGATATTGTGTGGTGTAAACGTTTTTGGGTGATCATTGAAAACCCGGTGTGATAGTGAATTTCTCCCCGGGGGTGGGGAGCGGAGACGTAGGACGGAAGGTCTGAACTCCGTGATCATTTCCTTGTGTTTGAGTTTGGCATTGGCACATTTATTCTTTCATATTGTTATATTGCCATTGTTGCATGTGTATATCACCCTTAGTTTGTATATCCTTGCACATATATTGTTCATATCACATTTGCTAGGATATATTTGTTAATAGTTTTAATTTGGCATTAAATCGGATTAGATTAGCATAAACTCTATTCACACTCCTCTAGGGTGCTTTCAAAACTTACCATTCTAGACTTTCTATCTCGAATTATTTGAATTCTAAGAATATATGATGCATCTCCTATGTCTTTCATCTCAAACTTTTTGCTGAGATCTGCCTTGATTTTATTCAACATTTTTATGTCATTTCGCGCGAGCAATATATCATCCACATATAAGGATAATATAGTAAATTTGTTTCCATTTTTTAAGACATATACATAATTATCTAATTTATTTTGAATAAAACCAAGTTTAGTGACTGCATCATGAAATTTGAGATACCATTGTCTAGAAGATTGTTTTAAACCGTATAGAGATTTTATCAATTTGTAAACTTTATGTTTATGTCCTTTCACCTGAAAACCTTCAGGTTGTTGTATACATATTGCTTCCTTCAACTCTTCATTAAGGAATGCAGTTTTAACATCCATTTGGAGTAACTCTAAGTCAAGATATGCAACAATCGTCAAAATTATTCTAATTGATGCAAATTTAGCTACAGGAGAATACGCCGCCTGAAAATCTATTCCTACCCTTGGCAACTAACCGTACTTTGAATTTATCAATAGATCCATTAACATGATATTTCTTTTTAAGCACTCATTTGCATCCTATGCCTTTTCTATTTTCTGGTAGATCACATAACTCCCATACTTTATTCTTTTCTATAGAATCAAATGTTAGCCTGATGGTTATGAGCCTACTCCCTAAACATATTTTGATGATTATAAACAATTCCTAATATTATGCGTCAAGTGCTTGCATTTATTTTGTTAGGTAATCTACATAAATATTGATGTCGGAGGTTGGTTGGATTGAGCCTACACGATCATATACATTAGAGGATGGAAGGAATACCAGAGTGAAGCTATGCACAATTCAAGTCAAAGATTCAAGTTCAAGCTTCATTCATGTTTACCAAGACGAGCTTTATTGAAGATCAATCTTGGGTATAATGTTTATACTCTGTGTGTTAATGTTTAAAGCTCAAATATTATACGCATACACGTTTTTGGTTAATCGCTTTAAAGTTAAATCATTTTTTATTTGTAAAATAATATGTTTATGGATTAAAGACTTGTTTGCACTATTTTATATCTTTTTTCAAGTCTATTAATCTATTGGAAAGTATTTCAAAACTTGTTTGGACTAAATTTCATCAAAATCAAGTTTTGACGATTTCGTATTTTTGAATAGTTTACAAAATAAATTATATTTTACAAATAGGAAATGTAATTTCAAAAATTCTTTTTGTAACGTGTTCTATTACATGTTTATAATCATTTCCAAAATGTTTATCATTTTTGTAGTTGATTTACTCTACTGAATTAATTTTACAAAATAAAGTATTTTAGTAGTTTTTAGAATCTAGAATATCTATTTTAAAACATTTATTTCTCACAAATGAGAAGTGATATTTTATAAATTATTTCTCTAACATGTTTATCTACATGTATAGAACCTTCCCTCAAAATTTAATGATTTTTAAAGTTGATTTACTATTTTTAATTGATTTTACAAAGCCATATACGCAACTTTCCAAAATGCTAGATTTTGGGGTATTTTCGTCTTTTCAGCCTATAACGACTAGTTTTGAGTATTTTCGGTTTTTGAGTGCTTTTTGGCATTTTTCTTGGGTTCTTCTTGGCTTTAGTGTTTCCTATATATACCCCACCATACCTCATTCCTCTCAACCATCCAAGAGAGTTTCTAAACAAGTTTAAAAAAGTTTCTAAAAGAGTTTAAGAGTTTCAAAGTTTGTTTACAAGTTTGTTTGTGAAGAAATTTTCACAAGAGCTTGAGGAGATTATCACTTGTGTTTAGGCATTCAACTCATCTCTCTCTCTCTTGTCATCTTTAGAGAAGTGTTTCTAAACTCAATCTAGCTTTACATTTATATATAATTGTTTGATTTTCATTTTATTAAGCTAGAATATATATATTGAGTTTAGTTTTGATTTTATTCTCTTTGTTACATACACACACTTGAGCTTTTAGTATTTTCATACAAAGTATATTTGGGGTTGTGAGATTGTAACATTGAGTTGGGCTTAATTGAGTTCTCACATTGTTTAGAGAATAATCTTTTATTTGTGAGCTAAATTGTGAGGCTCACATTGTATTGCATAAGTACACCAAGAGGAGTGTAGAGGTGAGAAACGTGATCGGTCCCAAGAGGAGTGGGGTCAGTGGTAATGCCTAGAATAGGTCGTAATTCCGAGCACTTGAGGGAGACACGTGAGAGGCAAACACTTGAGGTGGGATTTGTGTAGTTATATTGTGAGTGATTGTGAAAGTTTTCAGTGAGCTAGAAAACCGAGATTGTGTGGAGGTGTAAACGTTTTCGATTAACGTTAAAAACCGGTTGTGATAGTGGATTCTCCCTGGGAGCGGGGAGCGGAGACATATGTCAGAAGGACCAAACTCCATGATCATTTTTTGTGTTTGCATTGCTCATTTTTCCACTATCTTGTTTATAACATTTCATATTTATTTACCCTTAGTTTACATATCCTTACAAATAATTCATTATATATCAATCTTGCTAGGATATATTTGTCAATAAGTTTTTATTGGCATTAATATCGGATTAGATTAGCATTAACCCTATTCACCCCTCTCTAGGGTACTTTCATCAAGTTCTTCTCTCATGGATTCTAGCCATAAAGCTGATTTATGCGATTTCATCGCATCAGAGAATATTACGGGATCTTGTTCTTCTATATTTGTATCTTCCGAGAAACAGGATGACTCACATAAATACAAATAGGAATCATCAATCCATGAAGGTTGTGTTCTCGACCTTTTATTGCCTACAACCGGTTGATGATGTACATTAATTTTCATAGGTATTTCATCATTTTTAAGGTTAGGTTTATTCATAATATCAGGGTCATTGGCGGGAACAATACCGTAATAATCATCATCTATTATAGTGTTTCCTCTTGAACTTGTTCCTCATCCTCTAGGTTCTCTAGAAATGTACCATCTCTACTTTCAATGACCATTTTTCTTTATTATAGAACTTATAACGTTTTGACTTTTCTGAATACCCTATGAGTCTACACTTTATTGTTTTAAAATCTAACTTATCTCTAAGTTGATATGAAATGCGAACATGGGCTATAGATCCCCACTTCCTGAGATGACACAGATTAGGTTTCCTTCCATTTCATAATCATAAGGTGTAGATACAATTGATTTGGTGGGAATTTTATTTAAAATATAGTTTGCAGTTAACAATGATTCTCTCTAAAAGTTTTTAGAGAGACCAGAATGAGACAACATGCATCTAACTACATTCAACAATGTTCTATTCTTTTTTTCAGCAACACCATTCTATTATGGCGTATACGGCATTGTTGTATGCCTTTTAATTCCATGCTGAATATAATAACTCTCAAATTCTTTAGAGTTATATTCCCCACCTCTATCAGTTCTTAAAATTTTAATTTTTATTCTAAGTTGGTTTTTAACTTTTGTCTTATATCTCTTAAAGCAATCAAGAGCTTCTAATTTTCTAGATATAAGATAGATGTGTGCAAACTTAGAATAATCATCTATAAAAGTAATAAAATATTCTTTATTATTATGAGTTTTGACACTTAGGGGACCACTAATATCCGAGTGCATCAACCCTAAAAGTTCATTGGCTCTTTGTCCGCTAATAAAAGGTTTTCTAGTCATTTTACCAGTTAAACAATGTTTACGTAGTAGCAATTGAACATTAGATAGAGCATGAAGTAAGTTCATTTTGATAATTTCTTTTATTTTAAAAATACTAGCATGTCCTAGTCTAGAATGCCATAATTCAGACTCAGAAATATAACAGGACAAGTAGTTCAAGTTCGAAATTTTATTATCAGAATTATTACAAACTACTGGAAGAATGCATAATTCTTGCTCGGGCACATATTTTTCCATAGCATACACTTTATTATTTTATCTATAAAAACATGTTTATTGTAGAACCTAACTTCCAATCCTTTCTTCATCAAGCTGGGAACAAAGATTAGATTGCGCCGAATTCCTCGTGTATAGAACACATCTTTGAGGACAAGAATACTGTCCCTAAGATCTAATTTATACGAACCAATACATTCTACATCGAGATAGGTATTATTTCCCTTATAGATTCTCTGTTCTCCTTTCTTCAGCTCGGTGAATTCTGTGACTCCACTCTTGTCCTTTGTGATGTGTCTGGTCACACCGGGATCCACCAACCGCTAATATCTGTCATCACAACATTACATTCTGTCACACCGATGAATTCTCTTTTGCTAGTACCCACTTGTTTTGGATGCTTATGGCCTCCCTTATTCTCCTGTTTTTCACCTTGCGGCAAGTGGGCTTAAAATGACCGAACTTTTCACAATTGTAGCAGGTTCCACATGGTACTTTCTTTCTCTTGAATTGCTGCGATTTCGGTCCCCGCAGTTATGGTTTACTAGGACCAGAGTTTTTATAGCTTCCAGTATTATGCCTCTGGCGAACATAATTCAGCTCTTGCTACACCATATTCAGATCTGGTTCTTTCCTACTGGCTATTAAGTCATATTCTATTGCTAGGTGCATAGGAAGATCAGTGACAGATTTAATGACAGAGTTCATTCTTAATGTGGTGGCAGCCATAGCAAGGGAATGGGGTAGACTATTCAAAATGGTTGTCACTTGCATTCTTTCCAGGATTTCGGTCCCAGCAGTGGATAAGTCCTTAGCCATGACAATCATCTTGTTAATATGTTCTACGACATCGTCTCCCTCTTGCATACGATAAGAATTATACTTATGCAAGAGAAGTTGAACATTAACTTCAGAGGCGGTGTCGTATTTTTCTTTTATAGCATTCCACATGTCCATGGAAGTCTTATAAGTTTTAAAAATTTTGATTAAGTTATCTTCTATTAACATGAGCATTAGACTTTTTGCCTTTTTATCTTTCAACTTTCACTGTTCAAACCCTTTCTTTTATTCAGGTGTAGATTTATTGTAAGGTTTGGAGCAATGGTTTCACTTACATCATCAATATTATCATGAATAAAAGCAATTTTATTCATGATTCCTGTCATTAAAATTTATCAATTTTATTCATGAATAAAAGCAATTTTTTTCTATGTCACATATCATAATTACTGTCATTAAATTTATCAATTTTTCCTAGTTCTGATAGAACGAGTTTACTAGCCATTCAGTAGAGAACTAAAACTAAAATCCAATTTTAAAATATGTATAAGGTTGGTATATAGATAGTTATACTAAAAATAGAATAAAGTTAGATACAAAAAAATTAAAAGAACCTGACTGTTTGCAGTTAAGAAAGGAAACTCCAATTCGAGCGAGATCGTCACCTAGTGGTGTTAAAGCGATAAGCTCTTGTCGAAGTCGGTTCTAACTGGATTCAGAGATGATCTTCTGCTATCGTTGAGTTGTACCGGATAGGATTTGCGAAGAATTATTCGGACAACTACAACTGATTAAAAACGGATTCTGAATTGTGTAAGGGGCTAAAGTAAATTTTCCTTTAATCTAGAAATGGCTTTGCTGGAAAAAAAAATATTGAGGGGCCAAACAAATTTTTTTTAGTCACATTAAGGTTGTCGCCTCTGAAGCTCACCCCACTTTTAGTTTCTTTCTTTTATTCCCTCTGTAGGTGCGAAATAATTTTTTGGTTCTCAATGGAGATTTGTATTAATTAAATTTCTTATTACAAATCAATAATCAAAAAGATTACAACAAAAGTGAAGAAAATGTTCTTCTTGTTTAACGTGGGTTCTTCGGCGATAGGACGCCTCCCTCGAATACTTGCGTCGAGTTTTCTTCCCTTGGATGATCCGATCGAAATTGCGGTTGAGCTTCAGTACGCAGTAGAAGCTCTTGTGTGATTGAGTTCGATTATACCCGAGCTTGATGAGTATCAAGGCCAAAAGCTTAGAGAGGGCTACAATGCAAGAGTTTGCAGAGAGCTAATAAGTCTCTAATCTGAGAGTTTAGATTTGATTCTACTTCAAAAATCCAAGCTTATAGCCAAGGATGTTCAACCAAGCAAGCCAATAGAAGTCTCTGCTTGAAGAGCCTAAACACGAGCCCGGAGCAAGACCTCTTTCATGTTGACAAAGAAGGTCTTTAAATAGGCAAGGGAAAGCCTGGTTCCCCCCTTAACTTGTGGGATGCAACCAATAATAGGTGAGGAGCATCATGCCCTCCCCTATAGCTGTGAGATGTGACCACTTAGGGGTGATGAGAGCCATGCTTCATTACCCAAAAACGTGGAAAGTGGGAATGCCCACTCCCACAAGCAAGCAGCAGTTTTCACCGCTCAGACGAGGCTGGCGGGCTTGCAGGTGAGCTTGGATGCTGTTTGAACGCTCAGGCGAGCTTGCGAGCGAGCTTTGCTACAGGCAAGGTCGGCTGACGGATCCCTTAAGAGTTTTGACGAGCTTAATCCTGTCTGGCGAGCTCAGTTCGTACACGCGAACTTCCTGCAGGCGAGCTTGATTCGTGTGGGCGAGTCAAACAATCAGGCGAGCTTGACTCGTGCTGGCGAGTCAAACAATCAGGCGAGCTTGACTTGTGCAAGCGAGTCAAGCAATCTAGCGGGGTTAACTCGTGTAGGCGAGTTCAACATCCAGGCGAGCTCGACTCGTGCTGACGAGTCAAACAAACATGCGAGCTTGACTCGTGTTGGCGAGTCAAACAAACAGGCGAGTTTGACTCGTGCTGGCAAGTCAAGCTATATTGGCGAACTTTGGCTCGTTCGGGCGAGCAAAGCGTGTTGGCGAGCCAAGCTTGCAGGCGAGCTCTGCTTGGCCTTCCGAATGTAGGCAAGCTTGACTGGGGCTGACAAGCTAAGTTCGCGGGCGAGCTTTGCATGGCCTTTTTTGAATGCAGGCGAGCTTCGCTTGCTTTGAGCACGCAGGCGAACTCAAATAGGCGAGGTTTGAGTTCTCTGGTGTAAAGGCAATTTTTTGTTGCCTACACCCTCTTCTCCCCAAAGCTCTCTCTTGAAACCCTAACTCCAAATTTGGTAGATTGATCAAAGCTCATAGGCAGCCAAGCTTAGAGGTCGATCAAGAAATTGAAGAAATTATCAAAAGGGCAAAGGGGCAAATGTTGGAAGCTGCAATTTTTAACGGCCACCTGTGAGATCGATGAAGAAATGGAGGAGGTTGGACAACAGTAGAGTCCTCGTCGTCGATCGCAGCAGAGTCGTCGATCAAGGTAGAGTCGTCGTCATCGATCGAAGCAGCTGTCGTCGATCGAGGCGCAAGGGTCGTTGTTGTCAATCGAGGCGCAGTCGTCGTCAACCGACGCTAGCTCGAGATGGTGGTGTTCTGGGAGTTGAGATCGACGCTTGCTCTGATACCAGTGAACGTGAACAAAGAAGAAGAGAAAGAATGATGGGTTTCTTTGAGGGGGCTCCAGTAACAGGTAGGGGCTTTGTTTCTTTTGTTATATATTTCTCAAAGTAAACACTTAACT
This sequence comes from Asparagus kiusianus, assembly GCA_022839385.1. NCBI lineage: Eukaryota > Viridiplantae > Streptophyta > Magnoliopsida > Asparagales > Asparagaceae > Asparagus > Asparagus kiusianus. The sequence continues at coordinate 391,899 of BQKN01000108.1, read as the reverse complement.
ATATATAGAGGCCAAATCCGTCATCTTCACCCCCTCAAAACTACTTCTGAGAGATTTTCTCTTAACAACCTTATTTCCACGTTTTTCTCAACTAAGAAATATTGATTTGGTCATACAATACCAAGTCAAGATAACAGAAAGGGCATCTAAAGAAGTTCATTGACAATCGACGTGACCCGCCGACTCGAGAATAAGCTCAAGACTAATGAGATGTTACAAGGTAGAGGTTAAGATTCCCTAAATGAGAGCAAAACGAAGAAAGACCTGTGCCGCCAGCATCTATATACTATAATATAAAAAAGCAAGTTGGGGTACTCTAAAATTTGGATGAGTGGTGGATGTGTCCTCATTTCCATTGTAATTTTAAGGGCAAAAAATGTCATTATATAAAAATTCTCTTTCTCTTTCCTTCTCTTACTTTTCTCTTTCTTTAAGAACGTTCTAGATTATTCAATGACTTGAAAATAACATTGGAGCCCACATATCCGTTATACTTTATTTTATAAATGATACAAAGAAGAAAGTGCATTTTTTTAAAGGTAGATATACCTAAGTATCAAGTTTCTTTACATATATTATACTATTATTATGTTAATTAATATATAAAGAAAATTAGAAAAGAAAAATATCAATATCAAACTATAATGGTAAAAAGACAATTTCTTATAGAAAATCATCTAATCATCACCCTCTCTACATCCACTATTGTTATGGTGTTTTCAGTCGTCAAAATGCGGCCCTTTGCTAGCAACGGACATGTATCCCCCTGCATACACTGCTCAAGTAAAATTGACGATCAGGACCACCAAGAATTCCGACTTAGCCGACTCGACGAGTCGACATCTCCTTAGGTCGATTCTAAGGGCGGCACTTGTCGATCCTCTTGTCAAAGACGAATCGCTACAAGCCCACTCAATCAGTTATTCGACGCCACGCGGGGTTGACTCGAAAGGCGTTACTTCTCGGCCAAGCCAAATGGCGACTTCAACCTCGAAGCTCCCCCGCTGACAACGCGTCGACGTCACATTTAATGCTTGGCAGGCACCATCATGCCTCTAGCCTCGATAGTCTTCATGACTCATCAAACCACGTCGACACCACCATGCCCCCTATCACTTTACATTAAATGCTGAGGTGATCTCTCCTCCACTCGTTAACCGACACATGTAAAGTAGGTGCTGACGCAACTGCTAGGTCATACTCGTTTTCCGTCATCCTGTACTCGGCTAAGATTACCATTCTACCCTTTTTCCCACCACTATAATTAGAGCTACTATTCTCAACAAAAGAATGCTATTTTTTCAAGCAATATCTGCAAGTTATACTGCACTACACTTTAAAACTCACACAGTTCATCATTTTCTCACTCAAGTCTACCAGCTAACTTGATCGTCGGAATAACCACGAGGGAACTAGTCAGTCCTCTTACAAGCTGCTATTTGTGCATGCTAAATCTACTCAACTCAAAACCAGGTATTCGGAGAAGTGAGCAGCCCCCTATTCAACCTCACCCCAACTATATTATCTATTTAATTATTAACATCAACACCTATAAATTCACACATTCAATATAAATAGGATTAAGATTATTTCTTATATTTATAAATGCAAATTGTTTTTGTTTTTGTTTTTGTTTTTTGCTATCATGTGCATTTGCATGTCTCAAATTCCTAGTGGGTCAAATTTCTAGTACGGTATATGTCTTTCCTTCCTTCTGAATTTTGTGTGCCAACTCTTATGAGAGGACCAAATTACAAAAAATGTGCAATAAATAATGTAATGTTCTGAAGTTTATTAAGAGATAAGCAAACGTATCTCATCTCTGCCTGTCCAAGCTAAGTTTGCTTGCTACATGAGGGGTATGTCATTTGCCTGTCCGCATAGATTAAAAACTTAAGGTTTCGTATAATGTAGAAAATGAGAATGCTTTCGACCGGATATAGAGAAAAGCAGGGGTTTGACTACAGTGAGCATTCACTTGTTATCACTTATGATCAAGTTCGATTACTATCACGCTGTTAAAATTCTTATTCAGCAGGTATACATAGAATAATCCCTTACATGATAGTCCGAATATTGCCAAACAAAGAGTAGATGCGACTTATACAACAGACTATTCTCTATTAAACAGAAATGATCTTTGTTGAAATATGAAAATATTTCTTTTGTTACGAGTGCAATACGTCCATCTGACGTTATTTTATATCTCCAGAATATAAGGAAAAATAAGGGGAATGATGAGAACAATAATATCAAGACAACGATAGAATTCATTAAAACATGATCATTTCTAGTGCCCCAGAGAGCTGTTAGACAAAGACCTTAGCAAAAATCCATTAGATTGAGGTCCACAGTCATTAATAAAGACAAATATATGAGCTAATATGACTAGTAGGACAAGTAAATCTCCCATGACCCATATATGGGCGGTTCCTTAGAATATGATATATACAGCTATTGTGGACTGAATTACTCCAGTCAAACTGACAAGAAATAACTTTTAGCTCACCTCAATCAAGGAAGATTTTGGAAGATGTTGTAGATGCCAGAAAAGATCCATGCAGCATCCAAGCCATGAAGTTTCTTGATAAAATTGTGGAACTTAGAAATATCAGCTGATTTATCTCGATAAGAAAAATAAAAAAAATCTCATTTTAACACAGAAGTGGGTGGAAATTGAACCTTACGTTGCGTCGGAAGTTCTTTCAACTTTCTGCTAGAACTTCAGAGAACATGAGAACTCTTCAACACAAGTAAAAGAATGATGGTAATCTAATGAAGAGAAAATACAAAGTGAACTAAACCATTGTTTGAAAGATTCTGGTGAAACATGCTCACATGCTCTGAAATAGCAAATTCTTTTGGCAAGTAAGAGAATACACCAATAAAACAATTATCTCATTTTAATCTTGGTACTCCGCACCCTGATGACCAGCATATTCATTTAGTTATGATTCAGCTAAATTCATAAGGTTCTAAACACTTTTGCATCTGCCGTACTCCAAGACACACCCCTCTCTACAAGTGACAAAGTATTTTGTGGAATTAAATAGATTTATCTTCAGATGTCAGACTACATTTATACAAGTTTCGTCCAAAAATAAGCGACCAAAGGAGAATGTTACTTAAACATTTGCAGGAGTTATAACACTGAAACCGGACCTATTTCCTATACAAAAGAAAATACATGTAGACAAGGAATGGTTTCATTTTCCTCCACAAGGACTGTCAATCTGCAATCTGCATGCCAAACTGAATTTACAAAATAACTTGAATAGAGAACATGTACCTAATCACCTTAACCAAGCTTTAAAGCCTCCCTAAGCCCAAAACTGTGGTTACTTTTGGGAACCCCCTTGCCCAAACCAACATTTTCTTTTTGCATCATTGCTACAAATTCATTGTAATCTATTCGTCCATCCTGAAGACAGGATCACAATATAGCATAAGCAACTCACCTATTTTGTATGCAGAAAGAAATTTAGCCACATTCAGAACTAGAAAGGTAAATACTTACGTTATCTTGATCTGCTTCCTTAATCATTTCTCCAAGCCGGACATTTTCTATACCAAATTCCTCACAGGCCAGTTGGAGCTCATCTGGAGTAATGTAGCCACTTCCATCTCTGTCAAAATATGAGAAGGCGGCAAATAAATTGTCCTCCCTCTCTATTTTGTTGAGATGCATAGTTGCAGCTACAAACTCTCTATAATCTATTGAACCGCTATTATTAATATCTGCCTGAAATATTCAACCAAAAATTATTAAAAGAAAACAAGGGCATGCATATCATTATATGAAGACAATTTTCTTTAGGAAAATCCAGTAGCAATTATAGATCAAACAGTAACAAACAGTTGAAGAGGAACTAGTTGGAAGAAGGTAATAAAACCAAAAGAGATTGCTATGTACAAGATACTATTAATTGCTGTTACAGAATGGTTCGAGTTCAGACATTAAGTTTCTTTTGGATCTTAGTGGTAAGCAGTTAACTAATTCCAGTTTATAGATAAAGTAAGATTTAGCTAAACATGCAGACTGTGTCCATTTAACAATCTAATTCCTTATGATGGGGAGGAAGCATCAAAGGATAGTGTTTATGTATGCCATTTCTTTGCTCTGATGCACATAGCTTACCAGGTAAGCTACAATGCAAAGAACTTTGATGGCTGACATCATTACAGCACAACGTTTATTCACATCACAGACAATTGCCAAGTTAAAATATTTTTTTTAACTTTTTTTTACTCATAAGTAAATAACAGGGAAAATAATCCTATGTACAAAAAAGCACATCAGAAACTGTTACACTTACCGCTTCCATCAACACTGAAATTTCAGACTCCTTAAGATTAGAACCAACTCTCTCCAAACCAGCCTTTAGTTCCTCGAATGTAATTTGACCACTACTATCTGTGTCTATCATCTTGAACATTTCCTTTAGGCCTGCAATTTCATCTTCGGACAAGCTCTCAGCAATTACCTAGAAATAAATAGAAAAATTTTCACTTTTCATACCAGTCTGTTGAGAAGTTACAGAAGATTTTATGGGTCTTCTATATTACCCACTATTTATCACAGAAAAGGAAATATTTTCTCTTTAGATCACAAAGTAAGCAGCACAATAACAATGAAGGTAGAAGGCTAAAAACTCAATGGTCCTACAAATAGCATAAGCAACTATAAAGCAAACTGCGTAAGATACGCAAAAATGAAGAAAGAAGAAATTTTCTATGTTATATAAGTAAGGCTATAATTTAATGTCCTGAATGTTATCATCGGTTTCTGTGCCAAAAAAATCTCTTAACATTTTCTTCTTTTTCTTCACTTTTTTTTGGAGGGCTCGCACAATTTAGGTTCCAGAAACAAACTTAACTTGATTATAAGTAAGTGTTTATGTATTCTGGTAAGTTAGTACTCCTTCGACACACAGTCAAAGTTTGTTCCTACCAAGTAAACTACATGAAAGCCACCAACATGATTGACTGTTGTTAATCTTATGTTCCGTATCTACCTATGCTATATACTAGTCATTTATATTTAAGATTTCATGAGTAAATCGACAGAAAGTTTCATTCTATAAAAGTTATGTATTTGGTCACTCACCCTGAGAGCCATTTTCTTGAGTTTGTTCATCGCAGAAAATTGCTTTAAGCGAGTTAATACAGCAGAATCAAGAGGCTTATCAGGAGCTACACCATCAACCTGAACCCAAGGGTGGCCTGCAGAAAATTAGAATATGATTTTCCCAGCAAACTACATTAGCATGGCTGCAACTATACCTCATAAAGAAAGCAGTCAAAACACAAGAAAATGGAATATCCAAATTCCCAGGTATAGCACATTTTATTATGATCACAGTGTGGTAATACTTAACCTGAAGTATTAAAACTAACTTTAAAATGCTAAGAAACTAAATAATAGAGAAAGATAATCTTAAAACAGATATTCATATACATGGCTCTGAAGTTTCTGAAAAGCATTAGAAGGTCAAGTGACTGCGAATATCATGGATGAAACAACAGCTATATAATAGTGTGATGATTATAACCATAATAGCTGATAGGTAGACATAGATAATAACATCCACAAAAAAAAGAGAAAAAAAAGAAAAGAAAAAGAACTCAGTGATAACTAATCAAAGCAGTTAAGCACAAATACGAATATTCCATCAAAAAGAAAGAGTTCTTACATAAAACTTCACGGGCACTTAGCCTCTTTTTGGCATCCCTTATAAGCATTTTCCTAATCAAATCTTTTGCGCTCTCTGAAATACTTGGCCATGGATCTGAGACAAAGTCAAGTTCGCCTCTTAACACTTGCTCAAATATTCCCTGCTCGTTGTCTATATCAGTTAAAATAAGTTGTTTCAGCAAACATTCTCTCTTTATTTTGAATAGGCGGTAGGAAATAGAATCAAGACAGAAATAAATTGAGCCTGCAATTCTCACCATCCCAAAATGGAGGGACCCCACTCAACAAAATATAAATGATCACCCCAGCACTCCAAACATCTGCCTTAGGACCATAATGTTTTCGCAATACTTCTGGTGCAACATAGTAGGGACTCCCAACTACATCTGTAAAGGTGTCTCCTAAAGCAAGCAGAGAAGGAACGCTCAGAAGGGTCTTAGAAAGGTGTGCTGAAAGCACCAAACTGTGATATTTAATTGGATAAATGCAAGTTTACAAGACTACAACATGAAGTGTTTAAAGAGAAAGAAGATGTTTTGGTTGTTATTCAAATGAATTTACCGAGTATTACCATATTGAGGATATAAAAATCGGATTCTTCTACTATCAAGCAAAATTACCACGCAGATATAATTTTTATATCACATCTATTGACAGCAAAATGGGACAAAATACAGGTATTCATTATTACAGAGGAATTTTCTATGCATTACATTTTACAATACAAATTTCTAACAAACATGGTCATAATATGATTCCATTGGATGAAGGAATTAGCTGGTCGTAAAAATTGTAATTTAGAGGTAATGAATGGGTTTACGTATAATTTCAACTCTAGATGAAATATACGCCCCCCACCCACCCCCAGTAGGAATTCCCTATTATTTTCAATGGATTCATGCTTGGGAACTTTCTATCCCACCACTTGACCATATTTTTTCTACTCTGGTGGAAATTAGCTTGAAAGTCCTCTCCTTACCAGAGAAGTATAGAAATAACTAATTATTATTCAAATCAGTACTAATACTATATTATAGTTGCGAGCATAGAGGAAGAACTTGCCAGAAGAAATTGTGTACACTGCATAATGAGCATAATATAACTAGAAATATTGACAAGTGTTATGCATAGGGCAAAAAAGAAATACTAATTTTTTCCATCAAAGTTGATGTAGGTTTATTTTTGGAGGAATATGTACATAACATATAGATTCGTGGAAACAGTATAAGTCTTACCTTTAAAAAAAAGTGTGTCTAGTATGTGGATGTGTGTTTTGAGGGGTTAGGGTTGGGGGGTAAACAGTACATTGCTCCAAAATCATTATGCACACCAGTTTAAGTAAGTGATGTCAGTAAACTTGTATATCCACTCCGTTCATTTATTATCTACATGTATACAAACTTCAACCATTTTCCATCTTATTCTATACATCAATTGTCGCAAAATGAATAGTTTTTCCGTAACATAACAAAGGAGGGGCCAGGGTTCATGAGTTAGGTTATCCCAAGAATTCCCCTTTCTAGTGATCATATCCAAAACATATTTGAATGAAAGAAAACATCTCTTGAAGGATACCAATTCATCATGGAACTTTTTAGTTATATCATAAAAAAGAACCCTTCTACAGAAACTTGATGCATGGATATAAATTCTTCAAAAGCTGTTAAGACTTTCAATGCAAGTAGGTCAGAATGAATGGAGTTGGAACATTCCTTTTTAATGTAGATTCTGCACTAGGGAAAATGAGCATAGATAATCTAGTTATGAGTTGAGTATTGAAGGCCTTCAAAAGCACGCAGATCAAAATGCATGACAAGCCTTCTAAACCTCAGCACGCAGATCAAAATTAATAAAGTGGTGATCAAATAACCATAAAAAAGGTAATGATCGAATATTTGATCTATTTAGTAGATGATCCGTAAGCTAGAAATGTGTTGTGTATTAAAACTTCTCTACTTTTAAAGCCGTGATAGCTCTTGCTTCCCCGCCCCAAAAAAATAAAGTTGCTTCCATAAATCTTCCCATCTCCCCCCTTTTTCCTTTTGTTGTGCGTGTGCATGTGTATGCAAGAAGGCAAATCTTACCATCTAAAGATTTGACTTGAGTTTACTTAAAATGATTTCTTTATATTAATGGAATTTATTTTAGGGCTATATTTGTTAAATGATTGCATTAAAATGGTGAGAGACACATACTAAAAAATAGTGAAGATACTATTTTAAATATCTCCGATATAGTTAATATATTGACTTATACATCTTTTTTTATAAGGCTTGTCACGAAACGATATAATCTAAATATTTTTTACTAGCTTTTGGCAATTTTTGGGCGATATATCTCTGACATGACTGATATATCATCTGATATTTTGGCCTATATGTCCTTTTATATAGATTGTCACAAAACAATATAATTCTGCAAAATATTTTTAATGTGTTTTTAGCAAAAATTCTATCTTTATGAAGTTTATAGCAAATTTTGGTACGCTTTTCTCCCAAATTAAGTTTCTACAATTAGCTAGTGATCCTAATGTCTAAACATATATGCACACGTGTGTGCGCACACAATACGCATGCACGCACGCACGCGTGCGCACCCACACACTGATACAGGTGTATCTTCTTCTCTGTTTCGGGAACTTAACGATTCTCACGGGAGCTTGATGATAGATGAATCTCATGATAGCTTGAGAATAGAAATGTGGGTGGAGCCGTTGGTGACGGCGAAAATAGTCAAAGTCAGGAAACGGCAAGGAAACAGGAAGCTGATGAAGCACTCTGCGCGGTCGACCGCACAACCAAAACCGATCGGCCGAGGAAGCAAAACAGGTTGACCGAAAACAGACACGACTACAGGGTAGAAAAACCTGTCTCTGGCCGATCGACTGGCAAAGGCATGCCGGTCGATCGACTGGTTTCCTAGGCCGAACCGGACTCCTGTTTGACGCGAATTCCAAGTTGTGTTAGGCTTGGTTATTTACGATTTTACTATCCACATTGTTTAACCTATAAATAGGGATTATTTAGGGTTTCTAAACATGAGAAGAGAGATTCTAATCATCAGGTAAGAGTTTAAAGAGGATAGATAAGGTTTCAAAATATGAGAGGAGAGATTCTAATCATCATATAAGAGTTTAAAGAGAATACAGAAGTTGTTCTTTATTCTAGAGAGATTGTGAGAGAGAGATTTTATAATCTTTTATTCTTCATAATCTAGAAAAGATATTTTCTTCGACAATTGAATTGGTTTGTGTGTTTTACTATCTCCTTCTCAAAACCATCTTTAATAATTTCGTGATCAAAAGTGCTCGCACAGCGACTCGTATCAAGTTGGTATCAGAACGATCAGATCCAATGAGTATCATGTGTATGATCCTTACTCGATCGTAATACAAGAAGCTAGGCGATATTCTTATTTCGTTGGAAGAAGTCCAGAAATCAAGTAAGAAGAAGATGGTTAAACACAACAATTCATCCAGACTTGATGCGGTGGAAAAACAGATCTAGACCATCAGTTCGATTCTCATGAAGCTCGTCGATCTCATCCACGGAGGCGAAAAAAAGGTGAATCTTCGACGGGACCTAAGAAAAAAATCTATAGAATCCGATGGAGGTAGTGAGAAATTAGATTCCGAAAAAGAGGTCGAGGCCGTCAAGATTGTTCCACAACAAGGGGTAAGGGTTCTTACAAGAATTTTAAGATTGATTTTGGAGTTGAGATTCCTGTTTATAATGGGAGCGTTGACATTGAGAGGCCTGATGATTGGATCGAGCGTATGGAGACATATTTCACACTTTATGACTATTCGTCAAAGGAGAAGATTGTTTTTGCAATATTGAAGCTTTCTGAGCACGCGTTGACTTGGTGGAAATACCACTACAAACAGGAGAAGAAATCGTTATTATGGAACACGTTCAAGGAGCTACTAAGAAAGCAGTTCTACCTGGTGGGATTCCTTAAAGAGCGTTGGTACAAGTGGTACGGCTTGCGCCAAATATTCAATCAGACCGTTCAAGAATACATTACAGAGTTCCAGCAGCAGGCGATGGTCCTCACATTATGACGGAGTACTCTGTTTTCATGAAGTATATGGCTGGTTTGAACGAATATATCTGAAAAGAGATGAAGCTATTCATGGTTGAGTCGATTACATAGGCGAGCGTGAAGGCTATTGTCATTGAGGGCAAGCAGAAGAAAGATAACGAGACAAAGGGAGATGCTAAGCAAGCTGGAGGCGAGTCTAGTGGTTTCCAACCTAAGAAGGAGAAGAAGAAGGGTGATTCAGGAAAAACAGAACTGATTTGTAGTCATTACGAAAAGACAAGATATATTGCTGATCGATGCTGGGAGCAGTATCCTCATCTCAAACCGATGGCGTTAAAGAAGAAGAAAAAGACATACTTGATAGCACAAGGTCCGAAAGAAGTCCTAGGGATGACAGAGTCCAACAACAGTCTCAACCTTATGACAGGTAAACAGGCCGCGAATGAGGATGAAGACCCCAGAGAGTAGCTCTTTGTTCTTAAGTTGCAAGTGAATACCAGTTTGATAGATGTCATAGTTGATCCAGGCAGCGAGAAGAATTTGATATCCGAGGCCTTAGTGCAGAAACCGGGTCTGAAGACGTTCAAGCATCTGAAGCTCTATCCTTTAGGGTGATTCAAAAGGAGGTGGGGCTGAGTATAGTTAATTAATGCACTTTCAGATTTGCACTCCACGAGTCGTATATTGATGAGGTCACGTGCGATGTAGTTTCATTGGATGTTTGTCAGGTTATATAGGACAATTCGTATTTGTGGGATAGATACGCAATCTACAAAAGGCTTGCTTAGAAATACATATTTACTAAAGACGCTGAGAAGTTCGTATTTTGTTTGGTGTCTCTTTCGAAAAAGACAAAGTTGGTGACGGTGACCCGAGCGAAGAGGCTAGTGAATACAAGCAAGAAGTTTGTCTCGCTGTTCATTAGGTCTTATGAGTAGATACTAAAAGAGGATTGTATTTTAGAGCGGAAGGTGACTACAACGAGACGAGGAATGGAGTCGTTTTTGGTTGGACGTCAATGTCAGGTTCCTAGCAAGGCCAAGTGGTTCAATAAAGAAGGAGGAACTCGAGAGTTTCCTCACCTGAAGTTCTAACTTGAACGAGACTTCAAGTTCTTAAAGGGGAGAGTCATGATACGGGTATATCTTCTCTGCTTCGGGAACTTAGCGATCCTCATGGGAACTTGAGGATAGATCATTCTCATAGTAACTTGAGAATAGAAGCGTGTGTGGAGCCGTTGGTGGCGGCGAAAAGAGTCAAAGTCAGGAAACGACAAGGAAACATGAAGCTGATGAAGCACTTTGGTCGGTCGACCGCATGACCAGAACCGGTCGACCGAATGATCAGCATCGGTCGACCGAAAATAGACACGACTACAGGGCAGAAAAACCTATCTCTTGCCAGTCGATCGACAGAGGCATGTCGGTCGATAGACAGGTTCCTTAGGCCGAACTGGACTCCTGTTTGACGCGAATTCCAAGTTGTGTTGGGCTTGGTTATTTGCGATTTTGCCATTCACGTTGTTTAACCTATAAATAGAGATTGTTTAAGGTTTCTAAACATAAGAGGAGAGATTCTAATCATCAAATAAGAGTTTAAAAAGGATAGAAAAGTTGTTCTTTATTCTAGAGAGATTGTGTGTGAGAGAGATTTTGTAATCTTTTATTTTTTATAATCTAGAGAAGGTATTTTTCTTCGCCAATTGAATTGTTTTGTGTGTTTTACTGTCTTCTTCTCAAAACCACATTTGATAATTCCGCGATCAAAGATGTTCGCACAGTGACTCGTATCATACACACATGCAGACACACGCAAACACACACAAAAACACACAACACACGCACACGCACGCATGTACGTACGCGATATATATATATATATATATATATATATATATATATATATATATATAATATTTTTGTATGCTTAGATTCAATTAAGTATGTTTAGATTATACTTTAGGATATTATATTTTTTATGCACATCATCTAATAAGGTACTCTGATATTTACTATGTATCCTTTGTATTTCCCCAATATTCGCAAGCTGATATCGATTTTGATCATCCGATATTTTCCCCAATATCCGATATTTAAAACCTAGAGTAAAACATTTCTTTCATAAAGATAAGACAATGTTGAATTTGATAGTTTTATATATATATCCTTTTGAAGGGTCAAGTGCTGACAACTATCTACAATCTCTATGATATTATCTATCATATTAGATATACTGAAGCAAAGCTATTACGAGCTTATCCATATTAGGGATGGAAATGTAGCCAAATTGCTTGGCTGCAATTGAATTTTAGGAATTTGAACCCTTAAACTAATATCACTGATATCTTAGAAAATAGGGTGTGATCTTAAGGTTAAG
>BQKN01000108.1:350263-367223 GCA_022839385.1 Asparagus kiusianus | reverse complement strand
GGGCGGATCTGGAAGAGGAGCTCTCGGTCGGGATGGTCGCGGCCAGCAATCGGACGGGAGTCGGTTGCGTCGAGGGAGAGGGATGAGGTCTGATGGGTTTCGGCTGAGAGAGGGCGGTCAGAGGAGCAGAGGTGGGTTGGCAGTGGGCGGGTTGTTATGGTGGAGGAAGAGGGGAGTGGTTTGTTTGGCTGTGATTGCTTGAGGAGGAAGATGAACAGTGCAAATTTCGAATTTTCTTTTGTTTTCTTTTTATTTTCTTTTGTGCTGTAGAAGAAACGAAAATGAACTTGCTAGGGTTTCACACCTCAATTGAGCAAAATCAATTTCATTTTCATCTTTAATAATTCTTCAATCTGATTACAAGAGAGTTTAAATAAAGAAAAAATACAGATTTAAAAAATCCTCTAAATCTCTCAAATCTCTCTCATAACCAAAATACAACCACTTAACTAATTAGCTGTCAAATGAAATTCGAAATTCAAAAATTTGAAATTCAAAAAAAATTCAAATTTCAAACTAATTTATTACGATTGAAATCAAAACCATAGTGCTGCAACCTGACGTCTCCTTCGCTGATAAACTCGGCGAAAATCCCGTGTATGTGTCCGGATGTCCCCATCATATCTCCTTGAGGTGAGGAGCGGGGACGTAGGTCGTGGGGACCGAACCTCGTAAACATATCTTGTGTTTGTGTTTGCTTAGCGTATATTTCTTTTGTGCTTATTGTTCTTATTGTTCATATCTATCTCTTGCAAGAACATATTGATCAACATAATTTTTAATTGGCAACTAATTGGGATTAGATTAGCATAAGACCCTAATCACCCCCCTCTAGGATCTAACAATATATATATATATATATATATATAGATATATGGGAAAAGTGAATCTAAGGTGACACCCTAGGCTCCCACCTAAGGACGCGGCCTAAAATCACATCATTTCCTAAATTTTTTTTGCGATCCGCTCCGTTGAACTTAATCTATACGTTTTTAAACCCAAACACATCAATTTTGGGGTGAACCCGTCGTGTTTTGACCCTTTATCCACTCGCTGTAATTTTTAACAGTTTCGAATGAATAGAACTTTTTGTACGGCTCAACGAATGGTCAAAACACAACGGGTTCACCCCAAAATTAGTGTGTTTGAGTTTAAGAATGTGTAGATCAAGGTCAACGGAGCGGATCACAAAAAAAAATTAGAAAATGATGTGATTCTAGGCCGCGTCCTTAGGTGGGAGCCTAGGTTGTCACCTTAGATCCACTTTTCCCTATATATATATTTATATATATATAAAAGCTTGTTAAGATGAGTTACTTTCACAAATAGTTCAGTGCTTATCAAATAGGCGAGCAACATAAAATATGGGGTCATAAAGTGCATGATATACACTATAAATATTATTGGAAAACTAGGATTAGTGAAGTTAAAGATAATTTAAAGAAAATAAAAGTGGAAGAGTTGCAGGACCAGACGATATCCATATTGAAGTTTGAAAATATTTTGGAGATATAGGCTTAGGATGGTTGATTAAATTTAATAAGATTATTGAGACAGAAAATGTCCGGTGAGTGAAGCATCAAACACTTTGATACAAATACAAGAATAAATAAGAAATACAAAGTTATTCAAACTATCATGATATTAAACTCACGAGCCATACTATTGAACTTTGGAAGAGGATAATTAACAAAGACTAAGAAAAAAGATAAGTGTATCCAAAAACCAATTTAGTTTTATGCCTGGAAGGTCAACTATGCAACCTATTCATGTATTGAAATGATTGTTGGAGAGATATAGAAAGAAGAAAAAGAATTAACATATAGTTTTTATTGATCTACAAAAAGTTAATGATAAAGTGCCTAGCGAGATAATATCGTGGGGTTTACAAAAGAAATATATCGCTAGTATATTATATTCATTGGATTAAATATATGCATCATAAGGTAACAATTAGAGTAAGAAAAAATGAAGGAAAGACTAAAGTTTCCTATGATCATAGGTTTACATCAAGGATCGGCCTTAAACCCTATATTTTTGCATTAGTTATAAATCAACTTACTAGACATATCAAGATGAAGTCCCATGGTGTATTTTACTTGCTAATGATATAGTATTAGTCATCAAGACAAGAAACTGTATAACTTCTAAAGTACAAAGGTAGAGATGAACTATTGAAACTAAGGTTTAGAATTAGAAGAATAAAAAAATTTAGGTAAAACTAAAAAGAGAAAATCGCCTATAATACATATTGATGGTTAAAAATCTAAAAGGAATCACTTTCTTTATTTAGGATCAATAATTCATCATGATGATGAGATTGAGAATGATAGTCCATCGAATCAAATTGGGATGGTTAAAATCGAGGAGTGCTTCGATGTCTTATGTGATCGTAGAACATCTATGAGACTAGAAAAAATTCTACAGGATGATTATAAGACCAATAATGTTTTATCGATCAGAATGTTAGGCAACTAAAAACTAACATGTGCAAAAAAATGACTATAGTAAAAATGAGAATGTTATCATAGCCTTGTGGGTGTACACTAAAAGATATGATAAAAAAATGAGTACATCTGTATTAAATTAGATATTGCTCCTATTGCGGATAAATGAGAGAATCTACTAAGGTGATTTTGGTCATGTACAACAGAGACCTCTTAAGGGACCGATTAGAAAAAATAATAATATTACGGTTAATGCAGCAAGAGACCTCTTAAGGGACCGATTAGAAAAAATAATAATATTACGGTTAATGCGGCAAAGAGATCTAGAGGCAGATCTATGAGAACTTGGTTGGAAGCAATTAAGAAAGATATGATAATGGTTAACTCAATAAATGAGATAGCCTATAAAAGAACAGAAACGAAGATAACATTCATGTTAATGATCCTAAACATTAGAGATAAGGGTGTTGTTCTCACAAGCTTGAAAGTGAAATTTGGTTTCTTTTCTGGCTAAACTACAAAAAACAACCTTATCTATATCTTTTTTTTAAAATGAAAACTCTCATCTAAAAAGCTCTTTGAAAACCCAATTATGGGCGATCAAAAATACAAACCATTCAACAAGGTCAACAAAATACAAGTTTGGGCTCCACCAAGGGCTATGAGCAATAAAATCAACAAAATTATGAGAATCCCCAGTTGACTAATGATGAAAGACTACAGAACCCTAAGTCAAAATATGCTGCAAAATAGCCTTAACCTCATAGTACAGGGTCACCAACCTCGTATGAAAGCAGGATGGTGTGAGAGTGAAGTAGTGCCCACTATTCTAAGCTCGCGTGAGGACACAGATTAGCCAAAACCACCATTTTAACCTTGCACGCGAGGTTGATAAAGCTACTACAATTTCAGGCTAATTAAATGTAAATAGGACATTGTAAGCTCGTGTGGGCTCTCTCCACAATGATTGGCCGTAGTCCTATTGTACTCTCTGCACAATATTTAATGCACATTATGTTGCTCATCAAGCTCGTGCCTGTCTAAACTCACATGAAGACTAAACTTCAGCCTATAAATAGGCCCCTTCACCAACTTTCAAAGGGTTGGTTCTCTTTCTCTTGGCCAATTGGAAGCTTTCTCCTTATGACTGCAGAGTTAGCTTTGCGCTACAAGGAAGGGTGCTCGAGTTAACCTCGCACCACGCCTATAACACTTGATTTTTTTTATTTTGTGTTGCCCCCAAAGTTGGTTATCCAGCTCAATCTTGCCTCTAAAGCTTGACTTTCATCTCTTTACTGAGATTTAGCTTGTCAAACGAGGTGATCCCTCTCCTACGCGTTAAATTTCCCACTTCAACTTCAAACTTGAACAAAAAATAAATTTTAACAACAATGATGCATTCGTCAACGGAGCAAAGAACCTAATCTCTCTCGGCACACTTTCGCAGAATCAAAACTTGTAGTTTTCACTTTAGAGTTAAAAAGAGCAAATGTAGATCTACATAGTTTGTAACTTTATGACAAGAGAACACTCATCTATGACCACTAATGAAACTGTTAATGACATAATGTTATAAATGGCTTTTATCTTCAGGTTTGCACTTGGGTAGAAAACTAGACATACCTTTACACCTCAGAATCTACATATTTTGATAGTTGAAAGGAAAGAAATAAGTTATTGGATAAGGTAAAAAAACCTTTTTTAACTAGAATTTTGCATGCATACATCTATCCAGAAACCTAAAGAACCATAGACGAGAGAACTTTTTTGTTGAACTTTTTAGATGAAGGAAACAGGGTATAAATGAAGGGCTTTTTTTGTTAGTGCACCCTTCTTTTTTGTGAGACATTAAAACTCTAAAACACATAAAACACACTTCTGAGTATAATATTAGAAATAACAACACTTTTAGTTTCGATATTCCATAGAAGCAGTTGCATGTCCGTACAGGAAACAAGTTTGACATCTCTTGTTCACAAAATCCATGCCAGGAGGCCCAAGACTAGATAGTAATAGTAAACATAATAAATGCATGAGTTACTTCCCTCAGTTCTATAGATTGCTCCCATCCCCCTCTCATCAATTCCATTTCCAAAATACCACAATATCAAGATGCTTTTATGCCCATCTTAATAGATATTTTATGTAATCTTGTAAATGCATGTTTCTAGCAATCACTTGATTTGCTAAATGCATCTATCCTTTAGTGATGTCGTTTGCTTTCTTTGATCAACATGTTCAATGAATGAACATGTGGTTAACATCATCCTTAGAAGTAATAATGGTTTCACACATGATATTTATTGTTGTAGGATTCCTTTGTATTAATTTTAATCTATTATGTGGATTTTTACATAACATGCCTATCATACATATGGGATGGTCAAAAAAAGATGAGGAAAGCTGCTGGCTGCAGCGGACTGTAAGCTTGAAGACAATGCAGCTTCTGCCAACACTGAAGCTCATTGCGGCAATGCGGGTGAAGGCTTGAGAGTGTATGGCACTTGAAGTCAATCTCTACTTGATTGACATAGCTTTGTGAAATTCAACTATGTCAGATGCCCATTCCTCAAGCTTCACCTGAATCAGTCATTGTAGTTCTGATCACCTCATGCGGGGCTTCATCGCCCAGGACAGGACTGTGAATGATTTGGGAGAGCTAGGGGACCTCAAAGTTCAAACTTTATTAACATCTTGGTTTGAGTGGTATGTTGGAAATGAAACTGATGAGAGGAAGGAGGGGGCAATTTATAGATCTGAGAAGAGAAATGGCATGGATTTTGTAAAAGAGGGATGTCAAACTCATTTCCTGTATACACAAGCAGTTGCTTCTATGAAGTATCGGAACTAAAGAAGTGCTTCTATGGAACTTCAAGTTTGACAACCATATTGCACCACCAGTTGGACTTGGCTACGTGGTATATAGATGAAACTGGGTTAAGCGAGATCTTAGCTAAGTCAAGTTTGGCATCCCACATAAAATAAGAGAAATAACCAACTGTATCATAGGTTCAGGTCACTCAGGGAGACCCCCTAGACTCTTTTGAATTACCTTTTTCGAATTTATCTTTAACAACTTCATGTTTTCAACTTGTTAGCAAACATTTCAAAATATCATCCTATCCACTGATGAAGTCACCTGAAAATCTGCTCCCCTAAAGGAAAGGGGAGGGGGAGGGGGGGGGGGGGGGGGGGGGTTATGCCATAGACATTGTTGTTTCTATTAGCATGTCATTTTAACATGGGCTGTGAGAAGAGGCAAAAGCCCCAATCTATTTATTGTTGAGGTTTGGATGGCCTGCCTCACTGATTGTGCATAGTTCTGGCATAGAGTATGATTAGTGTTTCACAGTTGTGTGCTTTTAGTTTTGTTGATCTCCATCAATGTATGGGTTTCAGACACTTAAACACTCCGCCACATAAATAAAAAACAAAGTATAATACTTAAAAGATAATCATTCACTGTCTTAAACACTAATTCTTGACTACGAATTCCACTTAACATTGCCATTCTAGGTTCAATTTCAATCAATTTTCAGAGATTGAGAACCATGCAAATCAAGTTACTATTAAGCTCAAAACATACCTGGCTTGAAGAAAATCGACAGCCCGAAATCGATCATCTTCAACTTTGACTCCTCCGTCCGATTCACAAACAAGAAATTCTCCGGCTTAAGATCCCTATGCATTACCCCGAGCGAATGGCAAGCCTCCACAACCTCAACAATAACCCTAGCGAGCTTCGCCGCCTTCTTCTCCGAATAATGCCCCCTCTCTATAATCCTATCAAACAACTCCCCACCAGCACAAAGCTCCATAACAACATGCACAGCCACAGCATCCTCGTAGGCCCCCCGAATGCTAATGGCGTTGGGGTGGCCGACAATGTGATGCATGATCTGGATCTCTCGGCGGACGTCGTCGACGTCCTCCTGGGTGAGGAGCTTCCGCTTGGCAATGGATTTGCAGGCTAGCTCTCGGCCTGTGGATTTCTCGATGCAAAGGTAGGTGGTGCCGAACTGGCCTTGGCCGAGCTTGCGGCCGAGGGTGTAGAGGTCTTTTAGGAGCGGGGTCTTTTGGCGGAGGACTGAGTCGGTTTGGACCCGCGGCTTTGGTTGAGGGGGTTTTGTAGGGCTAGGGTTAGGATTTTCCTTTGGGTTGAGCTCGTCGTCGGGGATTGTGATGGGTTCTGGGGCTCTGTAAGGGTCCGGAACGGCGTTTTCGTCGGAAGAAGGTGGAGGGCTAGGGTTAGGGTTTTCATTTTGGTCGGCGTTGTTTTCGTTGGATTTGTTGCTGTTTTCGTCGGGGATGGTCCTGATGGCCTCGATGGCGGGGCGGCGGGGGCGCCAGAGGACGGCGAAGGAGACGGAGGGGAAGAAGCCGTCGCGGCCGGCGGTGGGGCCCGTGCAGGTGTTGCCCATTCATGAGATGATCCTGATCCCGATCACTGGAGTGGAGGTCTTCTCATTGCCCTGATTGATAATGGAGGCTGAAATTATTTGAGATTACGCCATGATTTGGAGAATGGGATACTGAGAAAACCCTAATTGATGGATCGGAGAAGATTTTTTTTTTTTTTTTTTTTTTGGAAATGGAGTTTGTTTATGACGATGATCCCGATCGCGCGCCAAACTTGCATCCCGTTGAGCTCATACCTCAGGCACGTTCGTTTTAGTTGTCATTTTGCAAAATTACAATTGTGCACATAGTTTTTCACAAAACTGCGGCGTCTCATTTTTCTCGGAAATATACACTTTTAAAAACGGCTAAATACCCCTATTTCCATTTTAATTCCACACCGTTTACCATTCTCGTCGGCGACCAGTTTTCCGGCAAGAGCTCGTCACGTGCGTGGCACGTGATGACTTAAACTGTTTTTTAGGTGCTAACGTGACACGGATTTTCTAATGTGACAGTGTTTAAAAACGGGAATTAACCCTCTAAAAATCTCAATTCACCCAAAATAGGACAGATCTGTGCCACCATATTTATTAACTTACACCAGCATTCTTTTGATGAGAAGAACAGAGATTAACCAAACAAAATTCCTCAAATTGATCAGAACATCATAAATAAAAAAAATCGAATAAAATTTGCAATTATTAAACAATGTCAATGACAAGGTTGATACAACAGATAAATAATTTGCCTTGTAACATCCACGTATCTGAAAAGCTAGCAACCCGCACTTTCCTGTTTAGATTAGAAACTGAGCTCTCGACACCTCCCACGCTCACATCAGTGCCCGCTCCTATGAAGTTTTGAAGACATAAGAGGCCACGTAGATAAGAAGCTAAATTCGATCTCTTCATCCTCAGTATTTCGAATTGATGAATCATTAGTAAAGAAAGTTGAGCTACTTAACGCAATCTCAGTGGTGACTATCAGAAGATTTGAAGGTTGGAGGAGAGAGGAAGCAAAAGCTTCCAACTCTCTTTCATATTTTGGAGGGAGGATCAAAAAGAAAACTTGAAACCACCAGAATTGGCATCAGTAGCTGACTCCCAGAAGCTCTGTTTCTTTTGTTGGGCCAACATCTTCTCTCTGGCAACAAATGCGAGCTGATCAATGGTTCCTGGAAATGCTGCTTCGATGGCAGTCCTGAATTTGTCGTGCAAGTTTACCCGATCTTTTGTTCCTGAGACAAGCTCACTTGCATTGGGCTTTTTCAGAAAATCCAGAACATTTAACAAGTTCCTCCTACAAGAAAGAAACCGACAACAAACTAGTGAGAAACTCTTGTCAGATATCAGAAGTTCATCATAAGGAAGTTCAGATAAAGAGTCAAACACAAAATAATAATAATAATAACAATAAGTTCAGCTTTTGAATCATCCAGTGCAGGAGAAGATAATTGTATTAAGTTCTTTAGGCGAAATGTCAATATGCTCCTCTAGAAAAAGGAAAGGGAAAACGTAGTTCCATAGAGAAGGCTTTCCTTCCTCACTCAGGACCTTAATGCCAATAACACTCATAAAAAAAAGAGATTAACATATGGAAATGCAAGGTTGGGGGAAAATTAGGAAAACAGATTTGGAGTGAGGTCAGTATCAGCAGACTGTCTCCACAGGCACCCACTAACCTCTATGTATGGCTCGTATGACAATTTTTGGGTACAGCAGCATGCAACAAAATACTTCCTCATATATCCTTCTCATCCATAAGGAAAAGTACGCAGCAGGGTCCAGCCTATAGCATCAATCATTTATGCAGTGGGATCGAATCTATCGTATTAGTGGTATACCAAGGGGAAGTTTATTCAATAGACTTAGGGATTTGTGCACTGATGCAAAGGTGGACAGCACTTGGTGAATCACTAGTGCTTTTGGCCAGGAGAACAGGATACTTTCTTCCTCCATAAACTACCAAGTGTCCTTACTGCACTTATACGTCTCTTGCATAACATTAATGCTTGGAAGGCAGTCAATGCAGTTCAATAACTCACATCTCATGCTCATGGAGTGATTGCTCCTCTATAGAAGGCCAATAGGTCTTAACAGTTTCCTTTTCTTCCTTTCTGCTAGCTGTTGACCTTTGCTCTTTCCTTCATCTATTTGGTTCCTTTTCCGCTCCTTTCTTTTTTGCTCCATTTGCAGTAAGTTGTCATTTCTTAGCAATAACACTATTCCATACTGCTCTTCGATGCATCTCCATTATCTTATCTTATACTGCTCTTTGATGCATTCAAAATAGCATGAACTTAATGACATAAATCTTTAAGCATTAGTTATAACAAACTTACAGCATAAAGGCACAACAACAAAACAAGTATAAAAGACAAGCACATAAATGTAAAAGCTTATATAGAAGAAAATATGAAAGATAATGATTACCAACATAACAGCATTGATAAGATTTGTACGCATAGGAACAAATGATTACAAAGTCATATAGCTAGCCATCAGTAACACCATCATCACTGAGGCTTTCTTCCTGTCAATACATGGGGTTTTGTCTATGGAACTAAAATCAGGACCTACAAAGGAACGGCTCATAGATGCATGAAGCAAACATGATACAATGTTGGGTTCAACATGGTTTATCGTCTTCTTGGGAAGATTGGATAGGATTTGATGTGATCTGCCATCAATTTGAACTTGATTTCTCTAATTTGGAGACAACATAAAGAAGCAGTAGTTATAGTAACCACATGACAGCTACAGTAGCCACATGATACGTTGTTATATTCAACATAGTTTAAGTTGGTTTGGAATTATGCCCCTAATGAACCCGATATAGCTTGTTTAAATTATTCCAGAAAACATTTACGTCATTCTAGAAACAATGAACCGCTCATGATACTCTCAATTATGCAAAAAAAAAAAAGGAGTGGACTGTATAACCAGAATATAAGGTGTTTTAAAGAAGTAGGGCGCGATATGGCAAAGGGCTCACTCATAATCAAAACAAAAGGCCAATGGAATAGGATTTCATTTATGACTTAACAATGTATAAAACTATAGAAATGAGCTCTAGCTCCTATTGGTAATTATCAAACATGCGAAAGCAAAAGCGAATAGACAATCCAAAGCTCATGGAAATGGAGTCAATTTTGAAATGGATAGTCATAAGCCAGAAGGGAACATGTATGCTCATGTTAAGTAATTGCAAATTCACAGAAGGTAGAGCTATCGGAAACTATACAGTGTATAAACACAATTAGAAGAATCTACATTAGGGGAATGAAAAAAATGCAGAGAACAAGGAGAATATAGTACTAAAAGAGAAGTCGTACGTGAACAACTACCAAAGGACAATGGAAACAGGAGTAAGATAACAATTATGTTACATATAATATCTTCAAACTTGTTTTAAAGCTACAAGTATCCTAATATGAAGTGAGTAATACTCTAGCCCCTAGCACAAATTGTACTTGACAGGACAAAGTCATGAAAAAACTTCAAATGTCAACCAGAGTAGTTAGGGAATGTCTTATGGAGAGAGCAGGAAAGCATTTCTATTTCGGAGGCTCCTGCAATAAGGGATCAAGTAAAGTGGTGACCTTGATCAAGATACATAGATGTAAAGAGAAGTTTAAGAGACCATATAGACCAACCACAATACATCACTTGTCTCCAGAAGTTTTCCCATCTACTTGTTTAAACCTGATTAATTAGTCTTAAAAATTGAATTAGTTATCATTTGTTAGTAATCTAATCACCAACTCATCCTCCTCTGTTATGCTTCAAATGGCACAAGGTATGTGACATAAGTCTTTAAACAAAGGATATGCCATAAAACTACCAATTCCTTAAGAAACAACAGCACAAAAATACTAAAACACTGAGAAGAAACAGAACACAGTCGCGAACACATACAGTGTGAAAGCTTTTAACACGAGAAAAATATCATGGATAGTATAATGACAACAAATGTAGCCCCATTTAAGAGGTTGTAATGTTACCATTTAATAATCTAGCTTAACATGGGGCTGACAACATTTGATGAACAAAGATCACCAATGCACTGACATATATTTCTTCAATGAAAAACAAATAAATCGCTAAGTATAATAACCACAATAGAATCTTACCTGCTCACATAATTCTGAGTAATAGCAATAGAATCTTCAAGATTAATCACCAAATGCCACCATCCATTAGGCACAAAAACCACATCCCCGGCCTTGCACACACACTCAACAGGCCTCCTCTTCCAATCCTTGCATGCCCCATAAAAATTCATAAACCACTCCATAATAGACACCGGGCACGCAACCTCCGCCCCATCCGGGCTCGGATGCACACCCGGAGGAACAACCTCCGGCGGGAACATCACCCACTTCTTCGACCCCTTGATCACGGCATTCCAAGCTGAAGTAGAATTCGGGTCCACATGAAAGGATGAGCCCGAACCAGCTGGCCCAATTATAACCCACCTAAAGTCCGGCCTCTCCTCCCCTAAAACCGAGAACAAATCTTCCCTAAAGTAAATCGGAACCTCATAATCAAACCCTAGTTCAGGAACTTTCTCGACAAACTTAGGATCAAACAGATAAAGCGGCCGCTCCTCCTTCGCAAGATCCGAGTAATGAAAAAACCTATCGAGCTTCATCTCCACGGGCCCTACAGAAAAACTAGCATCCCCACAAACCCTGATCAAACTCTCCTTACTCCACTTCTTCATCGCCGGCCAGCCATCAACGCAACCTTCTAGAAGAACCGGCTTGTTCGGCTCCTCAAAGCAAGAAACAAACTCCTCCACTGAAATCCCTTTCCTTCTCTGAATATTATCTCTCTCAAGCCATTCCGGCTTCATTTCGAGATTGGCACAGAGCCAGCTTTGAAACAGATAATCCGAGTAAAAGCTCCCAATTTTGAGCCCAGAGCACGGAATCGATTCACAATTTAGCGAAGCAATGTAAGTGGATCGCCACGACCCGGCGAAAAAGAACTCACCTTTGAGGCGATCGAGGACGAAGTTTCGCCAGAGGGGGTCGTGGGTGGCGAAGACGTAGAGGGATTTGCTGGCGGCGGAGAGGAGAGCTAGGGTTTTGGGGTCGAGGAGGGCGAGGAGGTCGAGGATGAGGTCGTCGGGGATGATTTGGAGGGAGCCGAGGCCGGGGTTGCGGATGTTGGTGGAATTTGAGAGGTAGAGGTTGCCGAGGGGCTGGATCGCTAGGGTTTGGGAGGGGGTTGATGAGGGTTTCAGCTTAAACCCTAGTTCTCCGATTTCTTCTTCTTCTTCTTCGGATTCTTGTGGCTGTTGTTGGATTTGGGGGTTTAGGGTTTGGGGGGATTTAGGCGTTTGTTTCTTGTTTTTCTTGTTTTTCATCTTCTTTTTGTTGATTTTGGGTTTTTTGATGAGATGGCGGAATGCAGTGGGCATTCTTCGACGGGAGAGGAGAGCAGCCTTCGCTTTCAGCAGCAGAGGGCGAGGGCGAGGGCGACGGTGGGAAGAAGCTTTTAAACATATATATTAGTTCGGAGATATCGTGCCTTTAATATTATGATTATTTAAAGAGGTTAATAGGTATCATTGTCATAGGAAGGGATTTCTTTCTATGACGCCTTTAAAATCACATGATTGAGCGACATTATGGATGATCCGCTCCGTTAAACTTGATCTACATATTCTAAAACCCCAACACACCAAGTTTAGGGTGAACCCGTCGTCGTTTGACCCTTCATCCACTCGTATCAATTTTAACAGTTTTGAATGAATAGAACTTTTCACATGGCTCGATGGAGGGTCAAACGACGACGGGTTCACCCCAAACTTGGTGTGTTGGGGTTTTAGAATATGTAGATCAAGTTCAACGGAGCGGATCATCCATAATGTCGCTCAATCATGTGATTTTAGAGGCGTCATAGGAGGAAATCCCCTCCTATGACAAGGATACCCATTAATATCTTATTTAAATTAATAAAAGTATAATAAAATTAAGGGAAAAATGTGTCCAGGCCCCAAAAGTGGGAACTTCGTGTGACTAGCCCCCATGTACTTTGTCCCATGTGGAATAGCCCCAAAAAATGAGCTTTAATGTTTTAAGCCCCCTCCACGTCAGCTTTATACTAAAAGCAGATCGTATTTTGGAAAAAAAATCGAAACTGCTCTTCTCTTTCTTCCCCAGACGAGTCCTGGTCCCGAACAACATAAGCCACTTCTTATTAATGCGATATGATGGGGAAAATGGAGGGAAATTTCCTCCTTTTTTTTTACTCCATCATGAGCAATAACTAGTTAGTTCTCCATTACTCCTCCTCCTCAGACCAAAATTCTCTTCATTACTCTCTCCATTACTCTTATTATCCCTTCAAAATGGCTGAAAAGGACATCATCTGCATTGTCTCTTCGCGGTATAAAGCGGTATTCTTGAAGATTAATTCTTCAAGCACCATCTTGGATCTCAAGTTTGATGCGGCAGAGAGGTTAGATCTTTCATATGAGTAATTAATTTTGGCATATGAAGATGAAACAGTTGGAAGCTTAAAATTTCTCATTAAGAACGATGGTGATCTGACGTCTATGGTGGAGCATTGCCACAATCTTGGACTGAAAAAGGTTCACGTGCAAGCTTTTAAAGAAGGAGATGATTCTTCAAATAAACAGGAAAACGAGCAAGTCCGACAAGACATGTAGGTTAACTGTAAAATCAATTAACTTAAGTTCTAATCGTCTTCTTGTTAGTTCTATACTAGGTTTAACTGGACTTCAGTTCTAATGTTTTATTTGTCATTAAGCAGTTCTTTGTTATGCTCCATACTAGAGTTCTAATGTTCTATTTGTCAGTTCTAATCGCTATTTTGTTAGTTCTACTAGAGTTATTGCTAGTTCCACTATAGTTCCCATATTGTTAGTCCTAATTGTTATAAATTAGATATAACGTGGTATAAATTAGATTAACGTGGTATAAAATAGAACTAACAAGCCATCAGTTAGAACTGACACTAACACGCTACAGATTAAAACTAACACTGTGCAGATTAGAACTAACACGCTACAGAATGGAAATAACACTGTGAAGATTAGAACTAACACGCTACAGAATAGAACTAACACTGTGCAGATTAGAACTAACACTCTACAGAATAGAACTAACACTGTGCAGATTAGAACAAACACTCCACAGAATAGAACTAACACTGTGCAGATTAGAACTAACACTCTATAGAATAGAACTAACACTGTGCAGATTAGAACTAACACTCTACAGAATAAAACTAACGTGTTATAATTTTGAAATAGCTTGTTATAAAATAGAAATAACTTCGTTAAATTAGAACTAACATTTAATGGCTATATTGTTTGTTCTAATAGCTATTATGTCAGTGCTAATCAATGCACTAACAGCTCTAATGGTTATATTGTTAGTTCTTTCTAGTTCTAATTGATTCTAACAGCAAGCAATTGTCGTTTTTGCTTTTTAGCTTTTGCTATTATCTGTTGATACTTCTACTATTTGTGTAGTTTATGATTAATTTTTTGATGTTCTTAATATTTGTAGCGCTTCCAGCACTTTGAACTCAAAAAGTGTAGACTGTGGCCCGTCGGCGTTGTGGACCACAAGTGTTCCAGATAAGAATCCCAATGATAATCCTTCCGGAGATGATGTCATGACGATTGATGACATGATTAGCAGATCAGAGAGGATTCCTGCTTGGTGGCACACAGCTTTAACCGGTGAGGGACAACGATTTGAAAGTGCGAAGGAGTTAAGATTGGCCTTGCTATACTACTCCATGGCAAAAAAATTCGAATACGAGTTTGGGAAGAATCAACCGAAGCGTATTCGAGTGTTTTGTCGGTTTAAGGAGGCCAAAAATTGTCCGTGGATGTTATTTGCCTCTCCACCGAAAAATGATAATAGAATTGAAATCAAAAGGTTTGTGGACAATCACAGTTGTGGGCAGCTTGGCAATAATGCTGGTCAATCTAGAGCCTCAAGGCGATTCATTGCTACCCAATTACAACCCACGTTAAAGGTTCAACCAGATATACGGCCTATTGACGTTCAAAAGGAGTTTCTAAGCTTGTATGGGATTAGGGTCGATTATAGTAAGATTTGGTGGGGTAAAGAAAGAGCATAAGAGAAATTATATGGTGATGCCCGTGAGTCCTACGATCAATTACGATGGTAAATAGAAGATGATATCTAACAAAAGACAAACTAATTTCCTTTATGTGACGTTGATTATACTAATTTTTCAATGTTGGTACTAACGCTTAATCTTTAATTTTCTAGGTATGTAGAAGAGGTCAAGAAGACAAACCCAGGTAGCTATATTCATGTTGAACAACATGAGGGGAGGTTTACAAGGTTATTCATATGCTACGCTGCCTGCATAAATGGTTTTTTATACGGCTGTAGACCACTCTTATTTTTGGATGGTACCTTTCTTAAAGATCGATTCAAAGGCATACTCCTAAGCACCGTAGCATATGATGGAAATCAGGGGATATTTCCATTAGCGTATTGTATATGCGATCAGGAAAATAACGTTAACTGGAAGTGGTTCTTACAAGGTTAGTTCTATCCCTAGCCATGTTAGTTCTATTGCAGGTTATGATAATTCTAGCTCATTCATTGCTAACTCTATAATTCGTGTATGGTAACCACAACTCTTTGTAGGTTTGTGGTCTATTCTCTATGAAAGGCCAGATCCATACAACCCTCCACACAAGCTAGTGATAATTTCAGATGCGGATAAGGGGATCGGAGAAGCAGTTAGAGAATTTTTTTCAGATTCTATACACTCTCGATGTGTGTTGCATCTAGTTGAGAACTTCAGGACAAAGTTGAAGGATTTAGGATTCAATCAAAAGATACTTAGATCTTGGGTAATCTATTGCAATCTGCCTGTTACAAATATACTAGAGCAGAATGGAACGATTACATGGACGATATTAGACTGGTTGACGAAAGAGCTTACAATATTGTGATGAACTACGCTCCAGAAAACTAGGCCAATGCGTTTTTCACTGGAGTTAGGTAAGTTATAAGCTATTTCATTACATGACTATTATAAGCCGCTTGACGAATTCCCTATTATGTTTCAGATATGGTCACGTTACATCAAATGTTGCAGAGTCATTCAATAAATGGATACATGAGGCTAGGCTACTACGGATACTTCAACTGGTAGAGCACATACGTAAACAGATTATGGTTCGTATGAATGAGAGACGAGTCATGGCTGAAAGCTGGAATCAATTTCTTTGCCCCAAAGCTGAACTTGCTCTCAAAGAGAACATGGAAAATGGCCGTCCATTGGAGGTTCATCAGTCCCACACAGGATTATTTGAGGTACAATCCCATAGATCTTGTCAAGTGGATCTAGACAATAAAACATGCACTTGCCGTGGGTGGGATGTAACCCGTGTCCCTTGTAAACATGCATGCGCATCCATTATGTTTATGAAAAGGGATGTCTACCAGTTCTGTGACTAGTTTATGACGGTTGAAGCCTTTAAAAAAAGCTACGAGCCAATCCTCTACCCTATCCCTGACTTTGAGAAGCGCATCGTGCCAAGGGATGAGATGCAGATCCTACCTCCACTTACAACAAAAAGGAAAGGGAGAAATAAAACCAGGCGTATCAACAACAGAACTGTTTACACGCGGCCAGTAAAATGTTCTCGATGTCATATGGAAGGTCATAACCGTAAAACATGTAATGAATCTATAGATGACTAAGTATTTGATATGTTGAAGTGTTTTCGTCCCAGTATGCAACAAATATACTGTTTTTTCCGATTGAATGTTTATTCTTGTTAATCGGGAACTAACATCAGCTTACACTAGATAAAAAGTTGTAAGTAACAAAATAACTATCATATTAGGCCTAACACGCACAAAGAATAGAACTAACATCTCAGTTATTCGATGCGTTCGAGGGGCTAGGAGTAACAAGCCAAAGAATAGAACTAACCTGGTATCAGATAGTACTAACATGTAATAAAGCAGAACTGACTTGGATCGGAACAGGTTACAGAATAGAAATAACACTGTGAAGATTAGAACTAACACGCTACAGAATAGAACTAACACTGTGCAGATTAGAACTAACACT
>BQKN01000108.1:325756-336079 GCA_022839385.1 Asparagus kiusianus | reverse complement strand
ATATGTCATACTCGTTTTAAAAACACGAGTTCGGAAAAATCTTTTGGTGGATAAAAATATCATTGGAATTCAAATAGTATTCTATTAAGTAAGAGTAAGTTAATAAATTGATGAATTCTTATTAGATATACATAGTATGAACATAAAGATACAGTTTAAATTGAAATATAAATATAAATAAAATTATTAAATGCCAAATTTATAAATGTCTACAAAATGAAAGGCGTATATACAAAAACTAAATAAATTAATGAGACAAATAATATCTATCCCAAAGGTCGAACCTATGAACAACGTAAACCTACAAATGTACATAATGTGGATGAGATATTTACAAAATCAACCAAACAAATTAAAGAGAAAAAATTCATTATCAAAAGTATAAAAAAGAAAAATTAAGAAAAACAAAAATTATACTCCCTTTAAAAGTACGAGTTCGGGAAAGCTTTCCATAATCAAAATTACCCTGTACTATTTTAAAATTTTAATTTAAATTATAATATATTATAATCATACTTATATCCTATCCTAATACCCTATGAACTATCTATACCTCAATAATTTAAATAAGATTAATAAAATATATGAAACAACTCCGTAGTATCAGTTTATTACATGAAGTATTAAAAAAAGCAAAAAATTTTAAAAATTAGACAAAATACTCTCAAAAGTTTAAAATTGCATAAAATAAAAAGCTAAAATTTAAAACTTAGCAAAGAAAAGAGTAATTGTGTGATATTCTTTCATTAACATATATAAATATAACTTATAATTTGAGGTTTATTATCCCTTTTCAGAATCTGAAAATAGTCAAGTTGATACTGGTAAAAAAATAGTAATAATAATAGATTCAAAATTCCAGTTAAAAAATAAAAAATTTAAAAAATATACGATAGATTAAAAATTAATGTTATTATATAAATTAAAGTAACAGCTTATAATATAACTAATATGTTAGAGCAGCAAAAAACATAAGTATTATTAATTGATATAAGACTAAATCACAAAAACTGATAAAAGACTATAATATAATAGCTTAATATTAGTTAATTATAATTTATAAATATTGATCTCTAATAGTAATAGTATTTATAGTGTAAAATATTTTTAAGATTTATGTATGGAGAACTATCAGAAAATTTAGAGATATCCTTCAAAAAAATCAAGCGGATTTCACTTCAAATGGAATCCGGAACATCCATGAATCATTTTAATTAACACTAACATAAGTTATATTTATCAAAGAAACATCGACTGGATATTCCCTAAAGAATATATTGAACAACTTTGTTCCAATCAAAGAAACATTCTTCATGGAAGATAAAAGAAAATTTACTATGTCAGGACTCTGCGTTAGCAAAAAAAAATATAAAATCACCCTTTTTTTTCTTATATAGTATCACGACCCTGTAGAATTTGCAACATAGTTAAAAAAGTTCAGGAAATTACATGCAGGAAACTATTTGGAAGCTTGTCGGTCGATCGCGAGATCAGTTGCGGTCGATCGCTAATGTGCACAAGACTCAGGATATTCTGGAGTTGGGTTCGGTCGGCCGCCTCGGTCGAACGACCAAACCCTATAGTGGTTTATGTTTCTGTCATTCCTGGGTGGTCGACCACGACGAATTTGGAGGTCGACCGCCAATTGGGTCTAAGTCAGGTTTTGGTTTCCTGACCCATTTTCGTTTTGTGTTGATATATAACCCTAAACCTGATTAATTAAGGTTAAATTAAGGACGCTTTGAGCAGCTTTTGAGATAGAATTGTGCATCCTTTGAGGAAGAATTTGTGAGAGATTTTGAGAGCTTTGTTCGAGGGTTTTTGTTGAGATTGTAAACCCTATCTGTATTCTCTTTATCTCTAATAGTAAAAACTCCCCTCTCCTTGCCCGTGGACGTAGGCAACTTGCCGAACCATGTAAAATTTATTTGTCTTGCTGTGGTGATTGTGTTTTACTTATTGGTTATAATCTATCTCGTTCTTGTTCATGCTTTTTTGTGTGTTTCGAGTTCCACTATGCACAACAAGTGGTATCAGAGCTTTGGGTTGGGCTTGGGGCTTGTTTGGAGGATTCTCTGAAGAATTCTTATTTGAAGAGTTATATCATCAACATGGGTGAAGCAAGCACATCAGGATCGTCTCTTTCAAAGACGATACAAAGTCTGAGCATCAATAATACAAAGATTAATATTCCGAAGTTTGATGTCAAGATTAATTTTGTTTTGTAGAGGTGTCAGGTGATGGATGTGTTGGATGCACTGGATTTGGAGGAGACTCTTGAATTACAAGAGAAACCAGCTGATATGGAGGATAATGTTTGGAAGAAGTTGAACATTAGAGCTTGTGGGGTTATTCGGTCATGCTTGATGCCGAATTTGATTTATGATGTGATGAAGGAGACATCAACAAAGAGATTATGGAAAACACTCAATGAGAAGTATCTTACAAAGAGCATTGAGAATCGGCTTCACTTGAAGAAGAGATTTTATCAATTCAAGATAAAGAGGGGAGTTTCCGTTAGAGAACACGTCAATAACTTCACAAAGTTACTTTCGGATATGACTAATGTGGGCATCATGGTTGAGGATGAAGACAATGCGATGTTACTATTATGTTCGTCGCCGGAGGATGATTATAGTACTTTTGTTCTTACTATGATTAATGGAAGAACTACAGTTAGCTATAAGGAGATGACCTTAGCATTGTTATGAGTTGAGGAAGAGTGATGGTGAACCCTCCGATAAGGCATCAGGATATGCATTAGCAGTTCGAGGCTGTAGTCCAAATCGCCGTCAGCTTAACCACTCAAAGTCAAAGAATATAGGTGGTCATAAGAGTGCTGATAGAAATCTGTGCCTTTTGTAAAGAAGATGCACATTGGAAGAATGAATGCCCAAAGTTGAAGGATAAAGACATGAAGAATAAGGGAAAAGTCGTCCTAGCTTCATAGGTGAATGTTGCCAAAGCAGTTGGCGACAATTCAGATTCAGATTCTTCGGGCTACTCATGTCCTACACTACACCTGTTTGCTATGCTGACTCTACGGAGTGGATGATGGATTCGGGAGCTATATCACATTTGTCCTAGGAGGGATTGATTCTCCAGCTTTGAGGATTTGGAAAAAGGGGATGTCGTGCTTATAGAAAATGATCATGTATGTCCTATTGGTGGTATTAGTACAGTCCGGATCAGGATGTGTGACGGGATGACTAGGGAGCTGAAGGAAGTGAGGTTCGTTCCACAGTTGACGAAGAACATCATTTCTCTTGGGATTTTGGAGGCATCAGGCTATCATGTGATATTAGAGAATGCCACTTTGAATGTCACAAAGGGTCTATGGTGGTGATGCGAGGTGTCAGGGAAAATAACTTATACTACTTAAAGAGCAAGACAATTACATGGGATCTGGTAGCTTTTATCAGTATAGAGGAGGATACTACCAGCTTATGGAACATGAGATTGGGACATACTGATGATAAGTCCCTACAGACATTGTTAAAATAGGGGCTATTAAAAGGTGTAAAGACCTGCAAGATGGAGCTGTATGAGCATTGTGTACTTGGAAAAAAAAACTAAAGTGAAGTTTGGTATCGTAATTCACAACACCCAAGGTATATTGGATTATATTCACACAGATGTTTAGGGTCCTTCCAAGCACACATCCCTTGGTGGGGCCAACTATTTTATCACTTTTATTAATAAATATTCCAAGAGAAGTTGGGTATATACCATGAAGCATAAATATGAGATCCTGGATATTTTTGTAGAGTGGAATAAGAAAGTGGAGCTTCGGATAGGTAGAAAGGTGAAGACACTTCGTTCAGATAACGGTGGAGAGTATAAGAGTGATCCATTTCTACAGTTTACCGAGATTACGGCATTAGACGACACTTCACAGTTAGAGAGACACAGTATTAAAATGGGGTGGTTAGAGATTGAACCGTATATTGCTGGAGAAGATGCGATGTATGATGTCACAGAGTGGATTGTCGAGATCTTTTTGGGCCAAGGCGTTGGTTTATGTGAGCCATCTCGTTAATAGGTTGTCATTCACTACGATACAGAGGAAGAACCCTATAGAGCTATGATCTAGTTCGGTGGCTAGTGACTATGAGTTACTTCAGATATTCGGGTGTTCATCTTATTATCATGTCAGTGATGAAAAATTAAATCTGAGGGTGAGGAAAGCAGTCTTTATAGGCTTTAGAGAAGGAGTTAAATGCTTCAAATTATGGGATCCAAAGGACAAGAAGATTGTCATTAGCAGAGATGTCATATTTAATGAGGCATACATGATGAGGCCTCTAGTCCCTCATCAGGTGGAAAAAGACCAGATTAGTAGGATATCACAGCAGGTGAAGGATAATGTGACTCCACCCACTCCAGATAGCATTGTATCCATTAATACTCCTACAGAGGTGACATTGGGAGGAGATGGGATGACAGACGAGCATTTGGAGGATACAGTGGATGGTGAGACTCAGGAATAGGGTCATGTTAAGGAGTCAATTGCAACAACCTAGAAGGGTGATTCGGCCAGCTAGATACAATGATGTGTTGGTTGCATATGCTTTATCAGTGGAGGTCGTTCATAATTTGGTTCCTTCTAAATATAGGAAGGCAGAGTCTAGCTCTGATTTGATCAGATAGAGGGAAGCCATGGAGGAGGAGATGCATTCTCTTTAGAAGAACGACACTTGGGAACTTGTAAAGCTACCAAAGAGAAAGAAGGCTATTAGATGCAAGTGGGTATATACAAAGAAATAGTGATCTTCTATTGGGGATATTCAGTACAAATCTAGATTGGTTGTCAAGGGGTATGCCCAGCTTAAGGGCGTTGATTACAACGATGTATTCCCACCCGTTGTCAAGCATTCGTCGATTAGGATTTTTTTAGCATTGGTGGCATAACTGTATTTGGATTTGGTCCAGATGGATATTAAAATAGCCTTTCTACATGGAGACTTAGATGAGGAGATCTACATGACACAACTCATGGGGTTTGTAGGTGTCAAAAATTACCTATGTGTTCCCGCACGTAGCTCAAGATAGAGAAAAGATGATAAACATCATTATCTAAGTCAAGGAGGATTATGTAATGCTGACAAGTGCATGAAGTGAGTCGACGAAGCGTACGAATCAACGGGACGACAGAATAACAAAAAGATGATTCGATTGGGAGTTATGTTTCACTCACAAAAGATGAAGCATCACTCATGTCTCATCCATTCCACATATAATTCACCTATGGTAGATTGTATATCTCTTCTTTGGCTTTCCAACGCATTTTAAATCGCGTCATTCTGAGATCGGGCCAGAAAATTACAGGGAAAACACTTAAGGCACGCTAAATAGAACCTCGATCGAAACTGAGACACATATTATGTCTCGACCAAAGCCGAGACATACATTGTGTCTAAGCCAAGGCCAAGAAACAGGGTCTGTCTTGATCCTTGAAATGTAGTTTTTGCTGTTAACCGCTGAGGCTTCGATAGATTATGATCCAACAGCCCCCTAATTGAAGTGAACGTGATTTTAACTGAAGATAAGAGGGAGTCGGTCATTCTTATCTAAAAACCGAGCTTCTGAAGCCTATAAATATAGTCCTAGGGCCTTCATTTGCGAAGATTCAAAATTCTCAAGCCATGGCGAAGCCCTGTCAGATTAGAGAGTGAGGAGCACAAATTTCAGATAGGAAAAAAGATCTTGGCGAGTTCTTCAGCACTAAGAGGAGAAGAGTTCGAGAGATCTACATTCCGTTCATCCATTTCCCTTGAGATCACACCTAGCTGTGATTCTCGAGAAGAGTGATTATCTCGCTATCGCCGAGATAATCACTTTAATTTCTTATCTCCTTTGTGAGGCAACATAATTTTTATTCGGATCTGATTAGTTGGTGGTCCACGGATAAACTCCGGCATCGGCAAAGATCTCGTGTAAGCAGAAGACTGATAAACGATCTCTTTGCGTGTGTTCTTAGGAAGTCATCTGTTTTATTTTCATTGTAAGAGAAGTCTTATAAAAAGACTAAATTTTTTTATTTTGAATCGTTGTAACGCCTGAAGTTGTAATAGATTTGAAAGCAATGAAAGCGACTTCCGACGCAAACACGCTGGTGACTATAGTGGGAGCTAATAGCCTCGCTATCGAGGTTATCGTGCTGCAGCCGATGATCAAGATCCCTGTGGATGAAGAGGTCGAATACGAGTTCGACCAGTAGAAGTTCGAGGAGTACATCTCCTCCTCCTTCTCCAGATCTTCCTCTCCTTGCAAGCGCAGGAAGACCATTTTCTTGAAGAATGCTCATTACCCTTCAGATCTAAAGACTCAGGGTGATAATCTTCACCCAAGTGCTATTGAAGACTCCTCCCCAACATTCAAAGAAGTGGGATTTGAGGCTCGTGATAACTCCTCACAAGTCAAGGAGTTTCCTGTTGAAAACGCACCATTTTTGATGAAGAGGGTTCGTTAAAGACGACGCCAACGTCTTTCCCGTCAATTCGTCAAAGCTCTAGAGTAGGTGGATGGACTCTGTTATCAAGTGGATTTAGAATTCAGAAGGTGCCAAATGACTAAGCCTTCACCGGAACAAGCAATGGGTTCCTCCTCCCAACCATCGACTAACAAATGGGTTCGTATCAAACAAACACGTTCTACACTTGAGGAGCGCATTTAGAAGTGTCGCATACTTCTAGCACACTCACGGATCCTTGTGCAAAAGGTACAAGAGTTACAAAAA
The DNA here is from genome assembly GCA_022839385.1 of Asparagus kiusianus. Classification (NCBI taxonomy): domain Eukaryota; kingdom Viridiplantae; phylum Streptophyta; class Magnoliopsida; order Asparagales; family Asparagaceae; genus Asparagus; species Asparagus kiusianus. The sequence goes on along the minus strand of BQKN01000108.1, from coordinate 329,340 downwards.
GAAGAGATGGTCAAAAAATCACCAAAATCCAAACAAGTCTGGGTGCCAAATACCAAAACAATGCCAATAACGACACCGAAAACAACCAAGATGCCTCCACTCGAGGAGAGACACCAGTCGTGTCTCTCATCTAATTCCAGCCCTAATGCTGCTTCCCAGCTTCCGCCAGCTTCAGATCCCTCTCCTCTTGCTCTCATACCTCTGGTGAAGCCCTACGGCAGCATAGATCTATCCAAATTCATAATTTCGTTAAAAGATCGCATGGGTCCTCTACATGAAGATCGAGGTAAAACTCCTGTCAAAGAACACTTGGGTCTAGTGAACAGATCCCAAGCAACTCTTTTGACTGGGGGTCGTATATGTCCTCCCAACAAACTAATTTCGATAACCGCCCACTTAGGGGTGCGTGTCGAAGACCAGAAGCCCGTTAGGGTTCCACCCTCACGAAGGCTTGATTCCAAATGTGTGACTCCTAAGAACGCCAATAAGGTGTTACCTCTCCAAAAGAAAATGTGTCCATCAAATGATAACATTATACCTAGAAATCCAAACCAACAGCCGATAGGTTGCTTCAACCACAATGCCGAAGAGTTGTACTATCGAGCTGGGGGTACGAACAAATCTCAAAAGAAAAGTATCCCAGAATCGGTCTCTCATTGTCCTTGTGAGAGGCTTATCAAGGCAATATTATCGGAGTGAAGACCACTCCACAGAGGGTCTCGGTATTCTAAAGGCTTTCTATTGAAGCGTCAAAACCCAAATCAAGACGCACCCGCAAAAAAGATCGGTCATTCAAGATGACGAACTCCCAAAAGTCACCATCAACATGGCTGACAAAGGAAAGTCTGTGTTCACTTTGAATAATGCTAATCCTGACTTTTCTCTGAGAAGAAAAGTTGATTCAGGAATACCTCGACGAGTGTCTCAGCTCCATACTTGCCATCACAATCTCTCCCTCGATATCCTTGAAGTTATAGGGATTGTACCTCAACAACCTGGAAGGAACTAAAACTGCGTGGATAACATGTCGAGTGCTTCCTCAGAAGAAAGAAGACCGAGAGAAGCCAGTTGATAGCACTTGTGGTTGCTATTAATGTTAATCAAACGTCATAACAACAACCTTAGAAACAACGAAGGACTCATGATCCAAGGTTCCAGAAGAAGTATTCTTTTAAAGATGATGAAGTTCCAGCCATATTGAAGTATCTCCTCGCCAATGCTAAAATCAAGCTACCACCTATTAAAGATTAGGATTGGAGCTAAGAGGATTATGGATCCAAAATACTATGCCCATCGCAGGAGGGTTCTTCATCCCACCAAGGCTTGTTTCGGCCTTAAAAACAAAATCCAAGCCTTAATTGACTCCGGCATCATAACGGTAAAACAAGCCAAATAAAGATGACCTAAACTCCGACAGGTATATGAGGTTAAACTACGCCTGCAAACTCCAAAGAGTATATGAGTATAAACTGCTCCTCCTTTTAACTCCACTAGGTACACGAGTATAAATTGTCTCCCCTAACTTCGAAGAGTATATGAGTATAAATTGCTTCTCCTTTTTACCTCAACGGGTATACAAATATAAACTATTTTCCAAACCTCCAACTGGTATACGAGGCTAAATTATTCCCTACCTTTAACTGGATGTTCATGAAGAATATTACACATAATATTCTTAAGGATAACCTGACAACATGGACGAACACAATTGTATCCAAGTTCGCCAAAGAGCTAGGGATGGAATACCTCAATGCATTCCAATGGGAAGTTCCTGTAGAATACTATACAGGGTATTCTTAAGGATAACTCAAAACTAATTGATTCTTCATGATAAAAAATAATTAAGAAGCTCCTACTGTGACTATTTAATCATTTCCAAGATGATTAAAACCCTCCCATTATGACTCATAGAGCACTCTTTTGTCGAGACGAGATTCAATGACTTCATCAAGTTAATTTTCCCTCGCGAAACCACTACTGTGTAATTGTGAAATGCTTGACGATTCACAATCCTCCATTATAAAATCCCTCACTGGTCAAATCAATTAACGGTGAGTCCACAAAATTCTTCACGATTACAACCACTCAAACTCCCACTGTGTCTGTGCACTCAACACTTCCATTTTTAGAATCTAGACATAGTATTGGAAATTTCAAACCCCCTCATGTTAAAGTCCTTACAACTTAACACCAGAAACTCCCACTGTATTAACACAATGATCTGTACAAATTAGCACTCCCAGTGCCATTTGTACCATCCCACTCCCACTCGGCCAAACCTTTAAACAGTTAGGACCACAACCAAAATCCCCACTCGATTCCTCTCATGAACGAGAGATCCACTTCCAAATTGGATGATTAAACCTTTAAACAGTTAGGGCCAAAGCCAAAATCCTCCATCGATTCCTTTCATGAACGAGATGGCCACTTTTAAATTGAACGATCAAACCTTTAAACAATTAGGATCATTTCAACTCCTATTTGATTAAACCTTTAAATAGTTAGGGCTAAATCTGGAATTTTCTTTTAATAAACAAGAGTCTTCCACCCACATTAGGCGATCAAACCTTCCTACAGCTAGGGTGATTTTAAAATTCTGCTTGGTCAAACCTTTAAACAGTTAGGGCCAAAGTTAGAATTTTCATCTTGATAAATAAGAAATCCACTTTCAGATTGGATAGTCAAACCTTTAAACAGTTAGGGTTATCTAAATTTTTTCGATTCTCGGAGTGGAGATCTCACTCTTAATTTTACCTTTTAATATTCTCGAAGTGAAGATCTCACTTTGAGTTTCTTTTACAATAGGAGAGAGAATATAAAATTTTTCCTCTCCGACACTGGGTTCGTCTTTGCCCCAAGAGAAGACATTATTTTTTTGGCATTAAAATCCATGTTTTTCATGCATGGGGGGACTTTATCTCGATCTCTAAATAGAGATAAGCCTGCATCTAACACATACTGTCGGTTAGTCTTTTACCGCAAAAAAGACACCATAATTCATGTCTAAGGGACATTATCTCAATCCCTAATCAGAGATAAGTCTATGCCTAACACACGTTATCGAGTGGTCCGTTCCCGCGAAAATGACCAAGTCTATGTATTCAAAATCATAACATCAAGTCTAAAAGAGTTTATTCTCTTCGTATAACGTTACATGTGAAACGGGTTTAATACTTCACATGCTAGTCCGATTCAAACGATAATCGGTAAAGGCAAGTCAAATCCGTTGATGGCTAAGGGTTTACTAAAAATCCTATGAGTATCTCGTGAGGGATGATTAAGCCTATGTATTCAATATCATAGTACCAAGTTTAAAAAAGTTTATTCTCTTAGCACAACGTTACATATAGAATGGATTTAAACTATCTGCATGCTAGCCCGATTCAAATGGTAGTCGGTAAAGACACTTCAAACCTATTGATGGATGAGAATTTGTCAAAAATCCTATGAGTATTATGTTTATCTATTCTAAACAGAATGGGTAATCATAATAATGGACAGAAGTCACTGACGCATCAGCTTCACTAGTTGGTCTCATGTAATACCCCAACCCTTGAGAGGGTGATGTGATTAGTATTGATAGA
>BQKN01000108.1:303169-315871 GCA_022839385.1 Asparagus kiusianus | reverse complement strand
CTTATTTCCTTAACTCAGACTTATTGTATTTGAGACTTGTTAAGAATTCCTGTTTATGCATTTCAGATATTGACTTTGTATTCCTGTGTGTTGGATGATGAAATACTATTTTGATCTCTTTCATTTCATCAGTATCTTTTGTATTATCTTTTACTTGCTTTGTACCTACACCTGTTGTTGACTCTACTAGAGAGATGTTAATTGTGATGGTGAAACATGTTATTGCACAGTGTGGTGCATGGCAGGTTTGACATTCCTGGTTTCACCAAGGACTGCAGCCTTGTGTGAACCTAGGGGCGTCACAGTTGGTTTGGTATTTTAGAAGAATGAGAAGATTAGGCATGATTGTAATGACTATGTAGATTCTGATTATGCGGGAGATCTTGACAAGCGTCAGTCTACTTCAGGATATGTATTTATATTAGTAGGAGCATAAGTATGTTGGAGATATACACTTTAGTTTGCAGTGGTTCTCTCTACTACAGAGGTAGAGTATATGACGGTGACTACAGCTGTGAAGAAGGTTTTGTGGTTGCACGGATTGTGGGATGACTTGGGGATTGCATAAGAGACCATTCAGGTATATTGTGATAGCATGTCAGCTATCTATTTGGCAAAGAACCAGCTTTATCATGCACGCACGAAACACATTGATGTCAGATTCCATTTTGTTCGAGATGTATTAGATGATGGAGATGTCATATTGGAGAAGGTCCACACAAAGGACAACCATGCGGATATGTTGACCAAAGTTATCTCGGGTGTGAAGTTTGGTCATTGTTTGGAGCTATTGAACATGTTAGACCCTAGAGGAGGGGTGAATAGGGTCTTATGCTAATCTAATCCGATTTTATGCTAATTAAAATAAATTATTCTTGCAAGATAGATATACAAGAGTTATGTGCAAGAATAACAATATGAACAAATGGATATATCCTAGCAAAGAGATATATTATGAGATATATATGCAAGGATATGAAACTAAGGGTGATATAAACATAAACAAGATAAACAAGATAGTGGACAATATAAACTAAGAGCAAATGATAAAGGCGATATAAACAATAAGCATGAATGTAAAAGAACGCCAATGAAAAACTCAAGCAATCAATATGATCACGGAGTTGGGTCCCCACGACCTACGTCTCCGCTCCTCACCTCGAGGAGATCTCTACTATCGTCACACCCGGTTTGGAAGCCGGAACTTCTCTACACACTCGGTTTTCTAGCTAACCGAACTCTACACACTCGGTTTTCTAGCTAACCGAAAACTCTACAACACTCATAATGTATACATACTACTCTACAACACTCATAATGTATACATACTAACTACCACCTCAAGTGTTGGTCTCTAGCCCGTGTCTCCCTCAAGTGCTCGGATTTACTACCTCTCTCTAGGCTTTTACTACCGACGTCACTCCTCTTGGGGCAACCACGTCTCTCACCACACACTCCTCTCGGTGTATTAGTGTAATACAATATGATCTCACAATTTAGGCTTACAATACAAATAAATTGTTTTCTATAATAGATGAGAACTTAATTTAGCACAACTCAATATTACAATCTCTCACAACCCCAATTATATTATGTATATAAATACTAAAAGCTCAAGTGGGTGTGTGTAACAATGAGAAAAATCAAATTTAAACTCAATATAAAAACTAGCTTTGATAAATGATAATTAAACAAATGAATATAAAGCTAGATATAGAGTTTAGAAAACTTCTCCAATGGATGACAAGAGAGAGCGAGATGAATTGAAGCTTTAAACACCAAAAGATTATCTCCTCAAGCTCTTGTGAAAATATCTTCACAAACCAAACTCTTAAACTCACTTAGAAACCCTTAAACAAACTTATAAAACTCTTTAAAACTTTTCTCTTTGTTAGTAGGAGAGTTGAATACAATGGAGTATTTATAATAACCCAAAACATCAGACAAAAACACCCCAAAACAAAAAGTAGCCATTTCTAGCCGTTACTAGCCGTTATAGGGTGAAAAGACCAAAATACCCAAAATCCAGTATTCTGGAAATTTGCGTATCTGGATTTGTAAAATTAATTAAAAATAATAAATAAACTTTAAAAATTATGAAATTTTGAGTGAAGTATCTAAACATATAGAAAGACATGTCAGAGAATGAATTTCTTAAATATCACTTCTTATTTGTGAGAAATAATTATTTTAACATAAATATACAGTTTCCGAAATCTGCTGACATACACGATTTTGTAAAATCAATTGGGCACAGTAAAACAACTCCAAAAATCATGAAATTTTGATATAAGTTTCCAAACATGTATATAAACATTTCAGAGAAAGAATTTCCGAAATATCACTTCCCATTTGTGAGAAAATAACTTTTTTTAACAAAGATATATAGTTTCTGAAAAACTGCTGAAAACTCATTTTTGTAAATTAAATTGAAAATAACAAAAGAAGTCTAAAATTAATAAAACTTGGGAAAATGTTTGTATATATGAATATAAACATGTATACAAAGAAATTTTTTAAATTGTATTTCTCAATTGTGAAAACTCATCTGTTTTGTAAAAACATGCACGAACATGAACTTTAAACATGCACGAACAAAACTTGTTAAAACTTGATTTTGACAAATTCATTTCAAACAAGTTTCAAAACACTTTCCAATAGGTTTATAGACTTGATAAAAGATATAGCATCATGTTAATAAGTCTATAATTCAAAACAACGATAAATCAAAATAAACGTCTGTGTGTATAAAATTGAGCTTGAAGTATTGAACACACATAATATAATACCTAAACTAATTTAACAAAGCTTGCGATCTTCAATGAAGCTTTTTTTGGTAAACATTGCGGAAGAAGCTTGAACTTGGATCTTGACTTGAATGCATAGGCTTCACTCTACTATTCCGCCAACCTCCATTGAATATGATCATTGAGGCTCTATTCCATCCATCCTCCAACTTGTTGTCTGTTTACAATAAATGAAAAAAACCACAGACACTAGACAAACAACGTTAGTGGTAAATTATTTGTTAAACATCATCAAAACAAGAAGGCCAACAAAACATTCTTCGATGTTGAGGGCCTTTGGAGGCCATTTGGGTGAACTACGTGAGGATTGATTCCTTAGGCAAGAGAATACGTAGTCAGTCGTTTTGATGTAGTCGGTTGGATTAGTTGATATTGATGGGGGTTATTTTGAGCTCTCGTTTGGGTTCTCAACTTGTTGTGAATTGAGTCCATTGTCATGGATTTATTCCACTTCGTACTAGACACAACAAGTGGGACATGTGGATGTTTTTGGTGTCGGCTCAGTTTTTGGGAGAAACTTTACCGATGTGGAGATTTGTAGAATTTGCAACACAGTTGATCAACCGTTAATCGGGTCTAAGTCAGGTTTTGGTTTCTTGACCCGTTTTGTTTTGTGTTAATATATAACCCTAAACCTGATTAATTAGGGTTAAATTAAGGACGTCTTTGAGCAGCTTTTGAGATAGAATTATGCATCCTTTGAGGGAGAATTTGTGAGAGTTATGAGAGCTTTTTGTTTGAGGATTTTTGTTGAGATTGTAAACCCTATCTATATTCTCTTTTTCTCTAATAGTAAAAACTCTCTTCTCATTGCCCCGTGGATGTATGCAACTTGTCGAACTACGTAAAATTCGTTTGTCTTGCTGTGGTGATTGTGTTTTACTTATTAGTTGTGATCTATCTCGTTCTTATTCATGCTTTTTCGTGTGTTTCGAGTTCTGTTGCGCACAATATACCCTGCGTGTGACTTTATTTAGGAGTATGACTACTAATGAAGGATCAATTCTTAAAGACATGATCAAAGATTATGATGTAATAGCACTATTAGAATTCAAGATCTCTAAATATGAAGGTAGTATATTTCATTACTAAAATTCTTATTAAATACCACTAAATATAAAATTCACCTTATATCTGTCTCGATTTTATAGAGGCGATACAAAAGTATCCTAGAGAGGGGTGAATACGGTAATTGCTAATCTAATCCGATATTAATGCCAAATTAAAAACTTGTTAACTAATATCCTAGCAATTATGATATACAACAAGATATGTGCAAGGATATGAAATTAAACAACGGGGGATATAAACATGAACACACAAATAAGAGAGATAGTGCGCAAATATACAAATGCAACCACAAGGCAATTGATCACGGAGTTTGGTCGACGCACGACCTACGTCTCCGCTCCTCACCCTCGAGGAGAATCTCCATTATCTCAAATAAATCAACTACACAATCGGTTTTCTAAGTTCATCAAAAACTTTTACAACTCACGCAATTGCAATTACACAACACACTTCTCTAAGTATTAGCCTAGTCCGTGTCACCTTCCTCAAGTGCTCGGAATTACAACCTCTCCCTAAGATTTACTACCGACGCACTTCTCTTGGAATTGACACCGTCTCTTCCCAACCACTTCTCTAAGTGTCTTTGTGTATTATAATGTGTTCATAACAATTTAGCACAAGTAAAGATAATTTGTTCTCTAAACAAGATGAAAACTAAATTAAGCCTCCACTCAATTAATCACTTACCACAACCCAAATTATACTTAATATGAAACACTAAAAGCTCAATAGGTTGTGTGTGCAATCAACGAGTAAAATGAAATGTAAACTAAACTCAATTTGTACCTAGCTTAAAAATGATAATCAACAATAAACATATATAAAGGTAGAGATTGAGTTTAGCAAAACTTCTCTGCAAACAAGAGTGATGGAGATGTGAGATTGAAGCTCAAAAAGAAATGAAATGATCTCCTCCTCTTGTGAAGCTCTCTTCACATAAACACTCTTGAAAACAAACTTAAAACACACTTAAATAAACTTGTAAACTTGATTAAAACACTTCTTGGTTAATCCCAAATGTTGAGACTGAGGGGGTATTTATAGGATCACAAAACAAAGCCCAAAAATCAAGAAAAATCAAAAGAAAATAACAAAATCCCTAAAAAATCAGCAATCTGGAAATATAGTCGTTATAGTGTCGTCAGTCGACTGATGATACTGTTCAGTCGACTGATGAGCTGACGTTGGTGGCTGTTTAAACTCCGTCGGTCAACTGATACACCATCAGTCGACCGAAGACTAATGAGCTGCTTCGGTCGACTGATGGTGCATCAGTTTGCTGAGTAGAAACAATTGATGATTCCAGCCACTTTCATCAGTTTACTGATGACCTTGTCAGTCGATTGATAAATGTGAGCAAGCATAAATGAAGGATATGCTAGATATCACTCACATACAAACAAGATAATGAGAACACATAATGATATGTCATTATGAAAAATAGTGTCTCATTAACACAAAAAAAATAAAAAAATTAAAAACCATGTAAAAAATAGATTTATGAAATCAAAAGAGAGAAAACATGAGAATCATGCAAAAAGAGTTTTCGAATGAAAACAAATCAACCAAATGAAATCATAAACCAACATTTAAGTCCAAAAACAATGTTTGATCAATAAAGAAAAATTTTCTTTGTATAACTTGATCAAACCACTCATAGAATACATTATAAGGCACGAACAGATGATCCATAATCCCAAACATATAAATATCATCATATAAGTGAAATATAATGAATTCAAAGCAACAAATCAAAAGCAAAATCTTCAACAAAAGAATTTTAAGAGAGGCAACAATATATTAAGCTCTTAAGCTTGTTCTAACCCATATAATCATTTTTAGCATCCGGTAAACAATTTTTGGGAATAAACACCCAATAACTCCGGAGGGTTATATAAGCGTAGTCCTCTCATCAAAACAAAATTAATAATCATGAAAACAAAAGAGTATGACCAATAAGAAGAATTGTTTTCATGTTCAAAAGTTTAAAGTATAATTTTCAAAACCAAGACTAATAATTATGAAAACAAAAGATTTGATAAAAGAAAAATTGTTTTCATAACAAAAAGAAAAAGAAAACCACTAAAACACTTGGTTTTAAAAATCAAATTTATTTTGGTACCCAAGAGCTCTTGGTACCAAAAGATTTAGGGACATGACCCCTATCATTCAAGCTCAAAACCCTAGGGTTATGAACCCTCTTGGGCACATATGGTGCATTAACATGGTCAAAACAATATTCATTCAAATGACCCTTCCGATTGCAATTTGTGCAATGAAAGAGATCCATTTGTTTATGTGGACCATTAGCTCGTGCACGAGAATCATTTGCAAATAAAGATTTTCTTTTAGAAATATTTTGCAAATGAGAAACATCATTAAACAATGGTCTATTTGGAACATATTGCAACTTAGAAGCTTTTTGTATATCATAACAAAATTTTGCAAGATGTCCAAACCTACCACAAACATCACATTTAAAAGCATGTGGTCTACTAGAAGCATTTGGCAAATAAGATTTCTTTTTCAAATCAAAACAATATTCGGCCAAATGACCAAAACGACCACAATGATCACATCTATACACATGAGCATGCTTATGATGAACAATGGGTGCATGTGTGTGTACATGTGATGAAGAAGCTACATGAGATGCACAAGGAGCATTAGAATTCTTATGTTTGTGTGTATCATAACAAAACTTAGCTAAATGACCTTGACGGCCGCAAATAGAACACTTATAAGTTTTGCTATACATGTGTGCATAATGAGTGGATGATTTTGACTTAGCACGCATATTCATAAGCTTCTTATGATTATTGATGCATGTTTTCAAAGTTGAATCTAAGGATGATATGCATTTTTTCATAAGATTCAAGTCTTCATTTTTAGGCACATATGCACCTTTAGAAGTAGAACATAAATAGTTATCTATAAAAGATTCCGTATCATTTTGTATGTTCTTTACTTCTAACATGGCATTATCTCTTTCATGAGTTAAGCTAGAAATTGATGAGGTTAATTTTTTATTCTCCAAGTTTAACATATTATTGTTTTCTTTAAGATTTTCATTTTCTTTAGCAATGATATCAAACTTGGACACTAGCTTCTCATGATCGGATTTCAAATTAACATGCTTGCTTTTTAAATCAATAAAATCATTTTGTAATTTCTTGTAGGCATGCGCTAATCTATCATATGCACAAGCGAGTTCATTAATAGATATATCATCATCGGATTCCGAATCTCTTACCACACTAGGGCTATCGCCTAGTGGTCGTGTGCATGATGGTGATGCTCCACATGAACTTGAAGAGGAACCCGCCAAAGCTTGTCGGATAGCCTCCAAGTTCCCTTGATGTGCTTCTATGAATTTTCATAATTTATAAGCACTATCAAAAGAATCAAGCTTGTTAGACATTGATGAATCAAATGCATTTAATAGAAATTCTAACACAAGCTTGTTCATAGTAAACATCTTTTTATCATGTTTGCTCCACTTGGATTTCTCCAACGTGGGCACAATATAAGCATAATCAATAACTTCTCATAAATCAATATTTTTAGATTGAACAAATATTTTAAATCTAAAACACCATTGAGCATAGGGGAAAGCATTGAATTTAGGAGCAACACTAGGATCATAGCCTAAACAAGATGCATCATTCATAGCCATAATTATATAAATATGCAAGCAATGTAATCAATAAATCACAAAACTAGATTAGCACAAAAAGATAACTTGGATCTTTAACTCAAGGCGATTAGACCTTAAATCAAAGAGCACCAAGCTCTGATACCAATTGAAAGTACCCTAATGCCGCTAGGAAGGAACCCTAGAGGGGGGTGAATAGGGTTTATGCTAATCTAATCTGATTTATGCCAATTTAAAACTTATTAACCAATATCCTAGCAAGTATGATATATGACAAGATATATATGCAAGGATATACAACTAATACAGGGGTGAAACAAACAACATAAGATAGTGGGAATATAAACAATGTGCAATTGACAAAGGCAATATGAATAATAAGCACGAATATAAAAGTGCGCCAATGCAATCACAAACAAAACGATATGTTCACGAGGTTCGGTCTGCCTGACCTACGTCCCCGCTCCTCACCTCGAGGAGATCTCCACTATCACACCAGGTTTTCTACGCTTACCCGAAAAACGTTTACACCTCACAATACGGTTTTCTAGCTAACCGAAAACTTTACAATAGCTCACAATGTAACTACACTAACTACAACCTCAAGTGTTGGTCTCTAGCCCGTGTCTCCCTCAAGTTCTCGGAATTATCACCTCTCTCTAGGCTACCGACGCCACTACTCTTGGGACAACCCCGTCTCTCACCACACACTCCTTTTGATGTACTAGTGTAATACAAGTGATCTCATAATGAAAGCTCACAACAAAAGATTGTTCTCTACAATGGATGAGAACACAATGAAGCTCACTCTCAATGTCACAAACCCACAACCCCAATATATATTATGAATGTAAATACAATAAGCTCAATAGGTTGTGTGTGAACAATGAGTATAAATAAAATCTAACTCAATTAACAAACTAGCAATAAATGGTAATATGAAAATCAAAACGAATTGCTAGAGAATAGAGTTAGGAAAACTTCTCTATAAACACAAAGAGAGGATGAAGAAGATTGAGGATGAATCCCTCAATTGACAACGTGATCTTCCTCCTTTGTAAACACAAACCGAAACTTTGAAACAAGGCTTTAAACACCTTTAAACAAACTTAAAACACCCTTAAACTTGTTAAAACAATTCTCTTGATTAAATTGAACTGAGGATATGTGGGGGGTATTTATAGGAACCCCAAAGCCAAGAGAAAACAAGGCAAAAAGACCAAAAAACCAAAAACAATACAGTCTGGAAATATAGCCGTTACAGTGTTATGAGTCGACTCGTACTTTTTATGAGTCGACTCATAAGTAGCCGTTACAGTGTAAAAATCAGCTTATGGGTCGACTCATAAAATTCATGAGTCGACTCATCATGCATGGGTCGACTCATGAGGTCATGGGTCGACTCAGCAGAAACAAAACATATATTCCAGCATAGATTATGAGTCGACTTATGACAGGCATGAGTCGACTCAACCTGATGGGTCGACTCATGATGTTTGTGAGTCGACTCATCAGAAGCAAAATGAAAACTACACAATAGTTTATGAGTCGACTCGACACTGTTCATGAGTCGACTCATGACATGCACACAGCCTGTTTTAAACAGTACATGTCAACTTAAAACAGGGTATAAAAATATCAAATAAATTCAGAAAAATGTAAAACTTTGGGAAATCATTATAAACATGTTAATGAACATGTTACAAAAAGAATTTTTAGAATTGCATTCCCCAAAAGTGAAAACTCATCATTTTTACAAATATGTTCAAAACATGAAAATATGAGATACTTGAATTTTGATGTTTTAACATAAACCAAGTTTTGAAACATTGTAAACTGATTTTATAGACTTGATAAAAAGTATAAACTATCGTTGTTAAGTCTATAAACCATACAAACCAAAAACACAATGTTTTTCCAAATGCAATAGAATATGAAACATATAAAAGTATATATGAGGATATATATTGTTTCATATCTATATAGCTAAACCAAAACATGAAACAAAATAGTATTTTAACAAAATACACATATAATGCACTAAGACATGATTTCATTGAATTAAATAGAGTTGATAATGATGAAATCATATGTAGGCATATAAATATGAAACAAATATGTATTTTCAATTATATTCAATTGTTTCATATTAAAACTTGAAAAACTATTAAACCAAACCATATATGTATATATATAACTATATATATACAAAACAAAAATCAAAGCGTGTATGTGTGTATATGATTGAGCTTAGAGTACCAACACACATAATATAAAAACTAAACTAAATATACCCAAGCTTGATGAAGGTCTTCAATGAGCTCAACTTGGTACACTTGCGGATGAAGCTTGACTTGGATCTTTAACTTGAATAGCAATGCTTCACTCCACAATTCCGCCAACCTCCATTTAATATGATCGTTATGGCGCAATCCATCCATCCTCCAACACATTGTTTGTCTAGAATACCTAATAGGAAACATAAACACTAGACAAACAATATTAGGAATTGTTTGTAATCATCAAAAGAAGATTAGAAGATGTAGGCTCATAACATGAGACCTAACAATGTTCAGGGGCAGTTTAAAACAGTGAATTTAAACTTTCAAGTGAGTTTAAAAATAGCAAATAAATTCTAAAATTTATAAAATTTGGTGAAATGTTTATAAACATAAAAGTAAACATATTAGAAAAGATTTTTAAATATCAATTTTTATTTGCAAAAACTCATTATTTTACAAAATCTCAAAAATACGTGTTCGTTTAAACGTTTGATTTTGACAAAACTCATCATTTTGACTTAAACTAAGTTTTGAAAACTTTTGAATGGATTTATAGACTTAAGAAAAGATGTGAACTAGGATTATTAAGTCCATAAACTAAGATTACATTATTTTCTCAAAAATGCATATATTTTGAAAAAATGAGAAATATGTGTGTGTATAAATTGAGCTTAAAATATTATCACACAAAATATAACTCCTAAACTAATATACCTAAGTTGATAGTGTATGAAGCTTGATCTTGAATCTTTGACATGAATTAAGTTGGCTTCCTTTCTTATATCGTCAATATGGCATAAATCCACTCAACCTGGATACATATCTGAGAAATAAAAATACTAGAAAACACGATTATAAATTGTTTATTAATCATCAAAACTAGATTAGATAGTAAGCTCATAAATATGAGTTCTAACAAGATATACATGTCATTGTAAATTGCGTCAATAATATATATCAATCAAAAGATACAACTTACCGAAGAAATAAGAGAATAGTAAGTAAACCAAGCAAACATCCATATAACACCGTAAAGGAAAAAAATATTACATTTTAAAGTTAATATGCAACGCTTTTTTAGAGTAAGTTGCCAAGATAAAAGCATCTCTATTAAGGCTCTTTATAAATACAACAGAAATTTAAATTACTAATATATGCAACCATTATAACATTCAAAAGAGGCATGATCTTAGAAAATCTACTATAAAAATCATACAATTAAATCTAAGAATAATTTACCAATATACAGACACACTATCGCATCTTTAAGGCAATAATAACTACCATTTATAATAGAGTTGAGCAGTGGTTCTATGTTTGCAAAGACTGCAACAAGAAAGTGGATAGAGATATTAATAATAAGTGTCCAGATGATAAATGTTGTAGAATCGCCGACAACGTAGTACCAATGTTAAGTGATATCCATTCTTCATGAAATATATATATCATAATTAAATATTAATATTGTAATCTAAAGCAAATTGACAATGAAAAATATAATGTATTTAGTTCAGATCCTTATGGAAAATGACACAGAGCAAAGGTAACATTATGACACAGCATAAATTATTATTGGATGCACAATAGAAGAATTCATTGCAGAGAAAAAAGAGGTAGCTCCTAACCTTATTTAAGTAATAAATTAAAAGAATAAAAATTTCATATATATGAAATTAACATTTATTCTTATTGAAATAGGAAAAAAATCAAAGTTCGTATTGTCAAAAGTTTGTGTTGAACATAAATATATATTTAACTTCTTTGTGAATTTAGACAAGAAGACAAAAGATGAATAAGCCCAAGGAAAGATATCATGCTCCAGTCTCATATCTCAATTGATCTAGACGATGAAAACACTACTCTAAAATTGCCCAGAAAAAAGATAAAGATGAAGAAGAGTTGATCTTGACTCAACAAAAAATAAAATAGAAGCAACAAAAAATAATGTTTTGTGGATTGTTATAGAATAGTTTTATTTTTTTAGTAAAATTAGGAATATTTAGAAAGGATTTTCATAAACTATTTTTACTGCTTTTATATGCATATGTGGATGCTTTTATCATATAAAAGTGTACTAGAGTTATTATTAATCTTCAGTTTATGATTTTTTCATTAACTATTTTCTGTCATTTTAGCCCACTTTAAGTCAATCATCTTGGCTCGTTGGGATTATTCATCTTCCTTTTATAATGTTATTTTTTTAAAGTGTTTTCACTTCCATAACACTATACTTCTTGTAATGGCCGTGAATTTTGATACTAGTTAAAATAATTTTTTAGTATTTTAAAATATTTAATTATTATTTATAAATGAGTATTTGTATTTTTCTCGATTTTATACAATTTCTATGATTTAAAAATCTGATTATATATTTATTTAAATGATTTTGATATTTATAAATTTATTTTGTGTGGTAAAAATTTATGAAATTAATTTTTTATGTTATCAGCACTATTATGTAATATTTTAAATAATATGTTGTATTATTAATATTATTACGTATTATTTCATATAATACTTTGTATTATTAATTACGTATTTTCGTGTATAATTTGCTGTATTATTTCTACTGTTACATATTATCTGTCGTATTAGTATAACTTGTACGTTTTACTTTGTATATAATTATCGCATAATTATTTGATTTTAAAAATAAGTAAATATTTTTGTTATTAATTATTCTCGTTTAATTATATAATATGGGTATATTTCGACTATTTCGTATCAATTATTGTAATAGCACAACATGTACGTTTTTAATTATAGATAATTATTCTGTAATTAGATTAATTTTTAAATACCTATAATTATTTTATTTTAATTATTTAACCCTAACCCTTACCCTAATATAATATATATATATATATATATATATATATATATATAT
>BQKN01000108.1:254317-288134 GCA_022839385.1 Asparagus kiusianus | reverse complement strand
TATATATATATATATATATATATATATATATAAACCTTTTATGTATGTATGTATGTATGCATGTGTGTATAATATTTTTAAAATGCATAATTAGCATAATCTGCTTAATCGGTACCCGAGATCGGACCGTACGCATAATGAAACCATTTTTCAGAAACTTGCTGACATTCAATGTCAAATAATATAGCAAAAAATAGGGAACGTGTTCTATAGAACTAATAAGGCTGTTATGTACCTCTCAAGCTTTTCTTTGGCCTCTAGGCAGAAAGTCAGATTCTTCCTAAGTGCTTCCACTTCCCTCTGATTTTGAATAGCCTGAATAAAATCCAGGTCATGTATCTTCCAGCAAATAGTTATAGGACGTGAAAAGCAAGGGAATTCATCTTTGTGTAAAGAATTCATTTAGACTGTTAAAAATGTTAGTTACCTGCAAGCGAAGGAATTCATTTTCTTCATTGACTGAAGAATCCCAGGTTAAGGATAGTCGACCCTGTGAAGCAAAATGCATAGAAGTTATACTAAGAAGGATAACATACGAATTTTCACTCAAATATTACTTTTTCACAAAAAGAATGATAGTTCGTTATCATCTCAAATAATGTTTGAGACTTTATGATGATTTAGTGAAAAATGGATCGAATATAAATTGACCTTTTTGGCTCATGACCAGTAATATTCATATAGCTCGTATTATATGGTAAAAATGGCACAGAAGATGTGCTGACGAAGAATAATATTTGTGTATGTAAACTTGCATACATATGATAATACATACATATATATAGGCTTGTACACCAAGGGCACGACTAAGTAAAATAATCCACTCTATTAATGTTAGCGAGCACATTATGGAAGATGCCTATTATCCTCTGGGGAAATAAATAGAAATCAAGTTCAAATATAGAAAATTTTGAACCTGAACAGCCTCTGTATCTTTCTCATGCATGAGCTTCCAATCCAATGCTTCCAGTAACTGCAGAATACAAGCCTGATGAATAAACAGGAATTTGATATAAAAGCTTTTAACCCCGCTTTACAGGAACATCAATTGATACCTTATCTTGTAAAACTGTGATCTGTTCATTCAACATATCCCGCTCACCTTCTTCAACAAATGCCTGCAGTCTGAGGATTCACAGATGCACAGATAGCAAACATGAAACTAGAGGTTTACTGGATATAAAATAAATATCAAAATTTACAGGATTCTAAAAGACGAATATAAAGCACACCTTCTAAGTTCTTCTTTCAGCTGCAAATTTTCCATAGCAAATCTAGTTACTTCTGGATTACGATCAACCTGGTTACGCAGAACCTCTATTTCCTTTACAAGCTCCTCCCTTTCTTGCAGAAGATGTGCTTCAGCTGATAGTTTTCCAGAATTAACAGCCTGCAGCCTTTTTATTCCTTCCTCCCTGAACCTAAGTCTCATCTTTAAACTTCTTACCTCCTCTGTTTTTTGAGTAGCCTGAAACACAAAAGAGTGCATGGTACCAAGTTTACTTACAACTAATGGCTCGCAGAGAAATTCATATTTGATAAAATAAACACAAAATAGAATAATTAAGACAAACACACAGCTCTACTAATTGTTAGAAAAATTAAGACAAGAAAAAAATGCTCATTTATCTATGTAAGGACTATAAACTTATGCATTAAGTTTTAACTGACAGTTTCTTCTCTTTTATGTTAATAGATTAAACATTTCACTTACCAGCTGCTCTGCAGCCTGCTTCCCAGCAGCCAAGGCCTTCAAAGCTGCTTCCTTATCTTGATCTCTTCTAAAGGCTGCAACTAGGGCAGCTTCGTATTCTTTCCTCTAGAATGAATGTTAAAATAAGATTGAACAAACTAAGATCAAGAAAAACACTATAACAGCTACAAGGGGGAAAACAACAGTTACATTATTCCTCAATTTTGAAAGAGATATACCATAAAATTTATGGCAAAACTAAAACAAAAGATGCTTACCTGTGATAACCTTCTATCAAATGTAAGCGGACTAAATGATCCTGATCCTTGTAGTCCATCCCATTTGAAATTTCCTGGAGATCCTGGAGTAAAAGCGCTTAAGCTGTCAACTCCAAAGTTCTCACTTCCCCCATTGACCAATCCTTGCAAGCGACTAACTTCTTTCTGCATAATTAGGATATAAGGGTGTAGACGTTGAGTTACGGTTACAAAAAACACCCACAAGGGACCAAAAAAAAGGCACGCAAAAAGAGAGAAAGATGTATTCAGAGAGCCAATGTAAATAATTCCAATCAGGTGAGGCTAAACCAACATATTGCAAATTAGTTCAAAAGTACTAGTCTATCAAGATGCAGATAGCCAATTTAATTTGTTTACATTCAATTACCATCGCAATAACAAAGATTTGCCCTAAAACAGAACTACAATGTTTTTTGGTTTTCAACAATATGATGTTTCAAATAAATAAAGTGTAAAAATAATCACTGCAATAGTGTGCATGTTAGAATATAAAAATTTAACCCTCAACCATCATCACAACTTTAGAGTTTTGGTGTATTTGTTAGAGAGACTTTAAGATGGTATCAAGCAACCCAAGTTCAAATCCCACCAGCCACAAGTTAAAAGCGGATTTTCTAAAAATTGATGCTGCTGCGGAAGTCTAGGTTTCAGCCCATAAAGGGCACTCAACCTGCAGAGGCATGTTAGAATATAGAAATATAATTCTGACCCCCATCGCAACTTCAGAGTAATGGTTAGAGGGACTTTAAGAGTGCATACTCTATTGTATGTTTAAATTTGTCACTCAGATCACATCATACCTTCAGTTGTTGAATCTGTAAACGCATCGCAAGGACATCTCCAGAAGCATCTTCATTGACAATTGCCTAAAATTTGAACCATGAGCGCTTATGCTGGTGCTAAAAAACAAGAGAAGAATTTAAGGAAAAAGATGGAAGCTTGAAAAGTACTTACATGGTTCCTGATGAACTTAGCACGCTGAGCAAATTTTAATGTGCTTAACGTTTCCAGAGAACAACTATAAAGAGAACAATGATTGGCTAAATTAGCATTTATCACTAATACCAAAAGAAGAATTCAACAAAATCATATGATATGATCGAGAAGAAAAACTTTCCAACACAAGGTGTCACTGACCAACTGGAAGGGCTTATATTGGCAATTATAGTAGTTTTGGAATTGCCTCCCAGGGAGTCCTGAAAACATGCACAAATAGCAAATAAAGAAAATGAGTTTAATTGAGGGGAAAGTTTTATATTTACTGGACAAAGTTAAGAAAGTTGCTTCGCTTACAAAATTCCTGATTAGCTATGCAACAAGATCTAAATTGTTGATCATGATCTCACACTATGGAATGTAAAGCTCGTAATTCAATATTTCCTATCCATGCATCACGTGATCCCATTGATTATAATGGTGAAAATTAATTCAGTTGGAAGCCATTTGGTGCACATATATAAATCTCCAGGATATATATTATGTCGGACTACCAACTGGATCATTTAATTTGCGAGACATACATTAGGATGGCCAATCAATTTTGATAGGTGAAAACACCAAGGGTTCTTGGTTGGTTTGTGGGAGAAAAAGAGCTTATTCAATACCTGCTGTCAAGTGATATGCCCAATAGCAAATAGGTTTGATGCATCTAATGTTTCCTCACGTGGAAACGTATACTTTTCTACCCATATAGTATTTGACCTTATCGTTGCAAACTTGCAATGCATTTTGATAGGGATAATATCTCTTACCGTCATCACTGTACTCAACCATCCTTTCTAGTGAATATCCTAAAATGATCAGTTCCATGTTGTACTAAATCAGCAGCTATTAAAAAAATTGTATCTACTCTTTATGTCAACATGATAGGTAAACAGAAGAAATCAATCTTATCAAAGACAATAATACAGTTTTAAATTAATAATAATTGCAATGATATTTTCTACCTTCAATATTTTTACCATGTGTAACCACATGCGTTTTCTGACAGAGTATCAAGTTTAATTGGGGTCTTTACATATTGACATAGAAGGGTCCAAAAGATTTATTTTGTAGAAATCCAAGAACCCTTTGTTTTATTGTTTGAACAAAAATCTGGTCTTTGTCGTAGATAGTGAAATTTATCCCTGATGGCGAGATTCGTTTGACTTATATTATTTATAGTTTCCCAATTTTACTAGATAGAACTAAATATTATGCAGGTTCACTTTTTCCATCTGGTAGGTATTATTGATGTTAGCAACAAATTACTTTGCAATAACAGATGTTGTTCTATATTAATTAAACTTCCACCTGAAGAAGAAAGGTCAATTTTGAATCTCTGTAAGGAACGTGCATAGGCTTCTTGTTTGAACTGCCAACAAGGTTCATAATGACAAGCCTGAAAATCAAATGTAAATCAGATAAGATGATCTGCCAACATCAAAAAACAATAAATTTAGTGCAATAAAGGAACGGATATGATTTGTCAATAGATGACAGTGTTCACAGACCCTAAAGTTGAAAGTGACTTGTTGATGTTAGTAGCTTCCTTGAGCCGATCACCTTCGGCACCTGAGCTCTTCTGCCTGTGCTCAAGAAACAGACAATAAAACAATATTAATCAACCATCAAGTAAAATATAAATTGGATATTTCCGCCACACATTTATACAAAACTACACCGAGTACACATTTTAAAACTCCAATTTAAGATATAATCATACTCTAAGCTTTCTCATCAAATGGGGTCATCTCTAGAGCATGACTCCAATTTAAGATAACTCGAGAAAATAATGGAGTAAGAATTCCTAAATCAACTATATATCTCATGTAATATTGAACAAATAAAACAACCAAAACGCATAGATAACAAAACATTGTGCTATGTGGTCCAGGTCACAAAAGGCACACATGTGTCAGAATGCCAAATCCAGGGACAGTCAGCATCCCAAAGCATAGAAGAGAAAGGCCGCACATTTAACATGGTTTGTGCTAAGTTCTTTCCTAATATCTTACCTCTCTGAGCCTGCCAGGTCTACAAGATTGAGCCGAGCAAATCTGTGATGAGTAACTCCTTGGGCTTCCCACTGAAACAATAAAAGTCATGATTAGTGGGGATAATGGAGCATTTATCGTGGGAGAAAAGAACCTCGTTTGAGCAACATGATGGGAAAATTACTTTATAAGTTGTCAGCCATGTCAAAATTGCAATATCAAATATATGTGCCGAATTTGTCAGAGATAGAGCATGCATAGAAAGATAAGACTTATCAAATTTCACCTACCTTACTTTCAATGACACAAGTGAAAACACTATGGGATCGACTGCTTGCTCGGTTCATATTTGTGGCAGCAACTTTTCTATTTGCAGCTCCCTGCAGTTATATTGGATCATAATATTAGGAACATCTATTGTGATTCTACTAAAAAGTAAAGCAAAGGATGCCAAATGCGTTGCAACATTGGCTCCATAAGCCCACTAATCTAACCTTATAAGGTTGTCTTAGGGTTACAGTTGTCAAATAACAAACTAAGAGGAGGTCCTTGATAAAAATTTCAAGACCTCAAATTACAAAATTCAATACTAGTCAATTTAATAGACCTACATGTTTCTATTTAAAGAAAATTATATATGATTATTTGGTAGCTCATAAAGTTTTGCCTGTCTAATTTATGGAAAAGCAACCAAATTTAAAATCTTATACCTGAATAAGTTGTTGCATTACATCTCTGGCACTTGAAACTTCAAATTCTTTCAGGTTCTCCACATGTACGCCTTTCTTTGCATCTTCCCTTATCTGGAAGAAACCAAAAGATACTTTACATACATTGCTCTAGATTCAAACACAAGTAGAAGGATATTGTGAACTGTAATCTTGAATCCTATAGCAGAATAAGAGCTAGCAGTTTTTATTGTTGGAGTGACAGAGTTTGATCCATTACCTGAAGATTTGTAGAGGAAGGTTCTAACAGATCTAAAATCTGTTCATTATATATTTCCAGAAATGAACATTTACATGTAAATCGTATCTTTTCTTCTCTTCGAATTTCCTTTTCCTACAAAATCGAAGGCACTCAAGATCTAAGTGTTAATCAATGCATAGAGATGGTAAAATATTCAACACATTATAAAAAACCTACCTTTTGTATCCTAGAGAACATATATTCAAAAACTCGAGGAGTCATGCCACAGTTTACGCTATGTCTACGAGTTCCTTCTTCAATGTCTCCTAACATTGTATGTGTTTTTCCACTGCCAGTCTGAAAACCAAGTACCAAACAATAAGAGAATTTCCCCTTTTAGCTATTTGAAACCTCAATTCGCTGTCTTCGAGCAAAACTGAGGCATTGTAGTTCACATGTGTTTAGTAAAGTAAAATAAACCTATTATATACAAAAATCTTATACAGATCCCTTCAAAATGTGATGTACATGGATATGAACAAGGTTTTCGTTGGTTTTTCCAGATATAAAATCATTAGTTAAAGGGTTGAAATATAAGCGAGAACTTACTTGACCATATGCAAACATGCAGCTGTTGTAGCCAGAGACACAGTTCTCTACCATGGGAACTCCAGCCACTATAAACAGCTTCTCCTATTAAAAACAGAACATAATATTTCTCTACAAGTAAGATATCAACATATAAAGAGGTAATCGCAATACATGAAATAGAAAAACACAAATTAATACCTGGGTGACATGCTCATCAGCGACAAGATCAAAGGTAAAGCGGGATTCTGGGTGTCCAATCCACGTAATTGTTTGGCAGCTATCCTGCCTAACACATTTGTTATTCCCTTGAAGGGAGAGTTCAGCACTGCTGAGTGGTCGAATTCGGATAACGACCTAATTAAAATTCCAAGAATACTACGGAATTAGATCAATTCAAGACAGGAATATTTACTAAACCAACTCAATCGGATTCTTGTTTTCATTCTCTGCGTATTATCAGTCCAACAAGCAAATAAAGAACCCAAAGCAGCTATCTTGCTCAAAAATGTGGGTTTTTGTAGAGTCCAACTTTAGCACATCACCAGGCACTTTTAAGTGCTAAAGCCTAAATTTTGAAATTTTCGATAGATCTCACCTACAACTTGCAGGAACTCGAAACTATAGCACTAATAACGGAAATTGGAGGCACAAACAATCAAACAGCCCATCACAAAAATTAAGTAATTACTAAAAAAATCAAATACCTGAACGTTGTGATCCTTCCAGAACGAAGGATCCTCTTTAAGCTCAAATCCCTCACTCCCGCCGCCGCTCGATCCGCTCTCGTCGGAATCTACCGAGCCCGTCTCGGACGCCGTGAGCTCTTGAGATCTAACCCTTGTTCTCATCGCACTCCCCACTTCTCCGATCGCCGGCATCCTAATCATCAAATTTTCGATGAACCTAGGGTTTCGAATCAGAGAAAAGAAAATCTAGGGTTTTGGGGAGAGAGAGAGGGAGCGAGTGAAAAATGTTTGGGGGGAGGGAGAGAGAGCGAAGAGTGGAGTTTAAAAGAAAATAAATTGTTTATGAGTTGTGATGATTTGATCGGACGGTGGAGATTTGTTTTATAGACGGCTAGGATGAAGAGAATTCAAATTTCAGGGCCGTTGAGTTCGAGTGTAATAAGGGGGTTATTCATTGGTGTAATTTTTGGGATATTGGGATAATTTTTGGAACATTACTTTTTAGTGTTATTCATTGATGTAATTGGAACTAGAGTTAACTTTGTGGTGTTATTGGTTTAATGGAATAATTTGGGGACAAATACTCCATTTTTCACCAAATTATCCCAACTATATAAAGCCCCCCTTCAGACCCCAGTGTCAAAATTACCCCAACTGGCTTGCTGGAACAACATGGGGGTAATTGTTACCCCTCTCTCCCTGCCTACAGTCTTTTGTTCTTCCAGCGACCTCACTATTTCAATTATGGCTTGCTGAAGAATCTCGTCCTGAAGAATCAACGTCTCTTGTTCTTACCCTCTCACCTTGCCTACCGCTCTTTTCCTGATGAAACTTCACCGGCCCTCCCCCTTACTATCGATGGCCTGAAGGATCGTCGAATCCTTCTCCCGACCATGCTGTGGGCCTTGGGGCGGCTTCGGAGTTGAGAAGGAAGTTTCATCTATAGATCAAATCAATTAGGAGGAGTTAATTCCAAATGAAAAGCTTTTATTTACTATTTTCGATTGGTGGAGGCAGGCTCAGGAGATGGACTGGTAATTTGGGGGAAGGAGGAAGCAGATAAGAAATGGGTTCAAGATTTGAAAATTCAAAAGCTGATCGAGAGGAAGCAGATCAAGAGATTGACGACTGCTTCTTGAGGACGTCGAAGAGGGAGAGGACGATGATGGCGAGGTCTATGTTGATCCCCGCTGAGGTTAGCAACTCATTGGCGTTCATTTGATTTTTATTTCTTCCTATTTTTAGGGGGGAGGTGGAATTTTTACCCTGCTCAAATTATCCCATTGGGTAAAATTATCACATTTTACCCTATTTTATCCCACTCAAATTATCTCATTGGGTAAAATTGTCCCATTAGAACAATTTGCCCCAAAGTACCCCAATGAATAACCCCCTGATATGAGTCGCCGTGCGAGCACCCTTTAGTCGCGGAATTACCAAAAGGTGGGTTGAGAATAAGACAACTAAAACGCAAGAATAATTCAGTATGGCAAAGGAAAATACCTTCTCTAGATTATGAAGAACAAAAGATTATAATATCTCCCTCACAATCTCACTAGAATCGAGAACAACCTCTCAATCCTCTCTAAACCCTAATACAATGATTAAAATTTCTCTCTGATCTAAGATCTTTAAGATCATCTAAGATCATCACATCTGATTACAATCTAAACCCTAATCATTTTGATTAAGATCTCACTTAGACCTAAAACTCTTTAGGACTACATCTGGTCTCTCACCTCCTTGTTTAGAACCCTAAACAATCTCTATTTATAGGGTTTACAACATGGTCGCAATCTGGTAAATAACCAAAACTAAACCCAGCAAGGATTCCTTCAAAACAGAAACCAAATCTGCCCATGAAACCTTGATGAGTCGACTCATGACTGAGAGTCTGAGATGAGTCGACTCATGCTCACCAGTCGACTCATGGTAGACTCAAAACGTGCACAATTTGTGCTGACCTGCATGAGTCGACTCATGATTTTATGAGTCGACTCAGCAGAAGCATTTTGCTATCTGGAGGTGATTTCTTGAGTCGACTCATCAACCCGTCAGTCGACTCATCAGGCTGAGAACTAAATCTTCGATTCTTCGTTCTTCCGACTCGCTTCACGCTCAATCCTGTGCTCCGCCGTGTCGCTTCACACCACTATTCTCAAGATATCATGAGAATCACTTATCCTCAAGCTCCCATGAGGATCGCTTTTCCGAAGAGAAGATACACCTGTATCACCCCCTAAGATTCGAGGGACTTCCTCTCTATTTTCTACGAAACGGTACAAGGACCTGAATTTGGTAGTGCCCGAGGTTCAGAGGTGGGCCCACACATAATGTGAAAGTGGTGACAATGATAAGGGGTTGTTTACTTGTTTAGTTCCAAAATGAAAAGCAAGTATTCATGACATAATACGAAAATTGTTTTGCTTATATAATGGACTAGTGTCAATATCGTGCAAAGCACGGCATATCATTTTTTTCCCGCTATAGTAATCCCGGTTTTAAATGCTACAGTACTTTTTTGGATTGCTACAGTTTCCCGCTCTGCTACAGTGCTTTTAAAAATGCTACATTATTCCTACGCGCTATAGTAATATTTTTCAAAAAAATCTGTAGTATCTCGTTTCCTGTTGCTATAGTAAATGCCACTGCAGTATTTACTCTAGCACAACTGAAGTCTGAAGTTGAAATGAAGTGAGTCGACAAAACCTCTATTTTCGAGACACACGCAGCTGTCTCGAAAATGGGGCTAGTTTTTGGACATTTTGTAGCTACTTTAGCCATGTTTTATTGCTAGTATTTTAGCAGTTATTGGCGTGCTTTTCACTTGTAACGTCTCCCCCATGTTCATGAATGATTCCCAGCATTTATGAAGCCACGTGAACTGCACAAAACTTGAGAAAACCGTCATAAAGTTCAGCCTAGCTTCCGAGATAGTTGCATGTGTCTCGGAAGCTATAGTTTTCCTCATAGCTTCTGAGCCAACTGCAACTGTCTTAGAATCTATGAGTTTCCTTCATAGCTTCCGAGACAGTCGCCACTGTCTCAAAAACAATGAGTTTTCTCATAGTTCCTGAGATATGTTTTGTGCCTCAAAACTTGTGTAATGCATTTTGACCTCTTGAAACAGTGGAAATCGTCTAACGAGATGGGAACTTTTGAGTCGACTCAAGGCGTGTCGATTGATCCCACCTTTCGAGTCGACATGGAGAGTTCTCGTCTCGTCTCCTTGAGTTGGCTATCCTCACCTTTCGAGTCGACACAAAAGAGGTCTAGGACTTCAGACTGCCTTTTGAGTCGACACTGATCTCGTCTTGGCTTCGAATTATCGTCTTGTCTCGGTCTCATCTCGGACCGTCTCTTAAGTCGACACTGATCTCGTTTCGAGTTACGTCTCGGACCTCAAGTCGACTATCAACGTCATTCGAGTCGACGTAGGAATTGTCGTCTTATCTAGTCGAGTAAGACGTCGACTTTAATCAGCTTTCGAGTCGACATATGAGGTGTCGTCTCAACTTGGACTTTGGGTCGACTACCAACGCCATTCGAGTCAACATATGGCGTGTCGTCTCGTCTGGTCAAGATGTTGACTCTTGATCAAATTGTAAGAGCCACCTATTGTTGAGTGTGAAGACTTGTGCATTCTTCCGTGACTCAGATGATGATGTTTATCGTCTTCTCTTCATCTTAAACCATTTGCGGGGACCTATAGGCAATTTTTGACGCCTACAGCCTGCAGGACTTTGCCTGAGCATCAAAGCTCGCAAGAACAAAGCTCATGTGGCTTGTTCGCTTGCATCAAATAGGCTTCGCCTGAATGCTTGACTTCACAGGCAATGCGAAAGTTCGCCTAAGCAGTGGACTTCACCTAGAAAGAATTGAGCTCACCTGAATGCTCAGTTCGCCAACTCGCAAGTTAGCTAAGCTTGCATGAATGCTTAGCTCGTCCACACAAGCTAAGCTCGCCTACAGGAGGTTCGCCCACACGATCCAAGCTCGCCAACAAGGTTTAAGCTTGCCTAAACGATTAAGGGGTTCGCCTCTCAACCTCGCCTGTTCGCCTAGCTCGCCTGAGTGTTTATGAGTTCTGAGTGTTTAGTTCGCCTGCCAGCTCGCCTGAATGTTTAACTCGCTCGTAAGCTCGCCTGAGCAGTTAAAACCACTTGAATTGTGGGAGTGGTTACGCCCACTTCCCACGATTCAAGGGGTCAGTTATGATCTTCTCTAGCTATAAATAGCCATATTCGGCTATAGAGAAGGGGATCTTTGATTTTGCTCTCTAAATCCGATTTTTGGCTCTCGAATTCTTGGATTAATCTTGATTTTGGAGATCTAATTCTTATCTTTTTGCGTCTTTCTTGATCTTAGCTTTCGAATATCTTGAACTCTTTTGGCGTTCGGTCCTTTTGGGAGATAAAAGAACCAAATTTTGCCTTTTGAGCATTCGGCCTCGATTCCAAGCTTGGGTGATCGAACTCTTCAACTCAAGTTTCAACTACACGCTAAAACTTGCCCGTAGTCTCGATCAAATAATCCAAGGAAAGCAAACTCGATGCAAGCATCGAGGGAGGCATCCTATCGCCCCATAGAACCCACATTAAACAAGAAGAGATCGAATCAACTCTCTTCGCTTTTGTGTAAAAGTGATTTTGATTTGTAATAAGCGGTTTTTATTAATACAAATTTGAGATCCATTTTACATCCTACAGATGATGGCGACCACAGTGGGAGATACCATTTTTTCCAATAAGATGGTGGTGGTGCAATTTGACGAAATTGCGACGGGATTGACTGTTCAGTCCCTTGTAATTGAGTTTGATCAGGCTAAGTACGAAGAGTACTTATCCTCAGCTTCTTCAAGAGCAAAGCATCTCGCAAATGTCGCAAAATTGTGTGTGTCACCTAGTCCTAAGCGGTTAAGGCTACCACGCCTGAAAGCTCTACCCGAGCAAACATTGGGGGTCATATCTCCCCCAAACCAATTGAGGCCGGTCAAAAGGCTAAGAATGCAAGCCAATGAGCTACTAGATGGGTTGTCAAACAACCCACACAAGCTCCTATCCTCGAGGAAACAACAGTTCGTGTTGACGCGGATCACGTCTTCACCATCAATATGAAACGCTCCTCTCTCAACGAGGGTCAAACAACGGCGACGACAAGCCCTCACTCGCCACGAGCACGAGCCCTCATCTCCTATGAGGGGCTGAATTACTATTTAGGCCTAAAAAGAGTCAATCAAGAACGTAAAGTTCTCAGTTTCACCAAGTTCCCAAAACTGGCGAACTCAACATTTCAGGTGAGCCTAGCGGTATTGGCGGGCTTTGCTCTGTGAGCAAAGTTCTCAATTCTAGCGAACTGCACAAAACAGGTGAACCTAGCCATTCAGGAGGGCTTCGCTACACTAGCAAAGTTCCCAAATCTGGCGGACTGCCCAAATCTGGAGAGCCATGCAATTTAGGCGTGCTTCACTTTCAAGTTCCAAATCTGGCGAACTGCATAAGTCAGGCGGACTTTCCAAATCAGGCGAACTAAAAGCAGCATGCGAACCTCACAAAGCTCGCCTGACAGTCCTATCTTGCCCGCAAATGGACCTTCGCTAGAAAGGCAAGACAGTAGTTCGCCAAACAGGCGAACCTCACCTGAATAAACAAGTGGCTGAGACTCGCCAGCAGACTAGGCAACCTTGCTTGACTAGGCAACCTCGCCTATCAAGATGAGCTCACCGAAAATTAACACTTAGAGAATTTTCCGAGTGTTCTTTCAATGGTTCTCTTGAACCATCTTCGCATAATCGCTCATCTGGTCCTTCTGACACTGAGGGTTGTAACCATCAACCTACATGGGATCTTAGGGAGTGTTCGACTCGCAAGCACATGATTCACGAGGCAACTCCTCAGTGCCACAGTGAGCGACTCATTATAGCAGTACTCGCTAACTACTAGTGTACTAGAATAGCAAAACCATCGGTGTTCGAAAGGCTCTCCCAACCACTAGAGTCAAGACCTCCTCGGCGAAGATGCAATCATCAAAGGAGACGAGTTGCTGATGACTTGGATCACCTAGTTGTAACATGCAATGTGACAGGGAAGTCTAAGGCCAAGAATTCTGATTCTTCCAACCCCGAATTCTTACCGGGACTGAAAAAGCATCCTTATTACGCGTGAAGGTGTCTACCAACACACCCGCACTCAAACGGGGGTTGCTATTCCATTTGATTACATGCGCTTAACGCTCATCTTTGATGACGATGATGATGATTGCTCAGCAATGGCAACATCTCAGGCCTCAAGCTCAGTTCAGGGTGAGCACGCGAAAGTGCACATGGCGGAAGTCCCTGATGAGGTAGCCAGAAGATTCAAAGAGTAACAAGCTACAATCGCCATGCAACAAGCAACTATCAACTCCATGAAGGAGATGCTACAATCGCCATGCACAAGCAACTATCAACTCCATGAAGGAGATGTTGGAGCAACTTCTGAGCGAAAAGAAGAAGAAGAAAAAGGAGAGGATCACGAACTTCGCAGAAATCCTTAAAGAACAAAGAGCGGGAGCCTACTCCTCCTCACACGACAGAAGGAGAAGATAACCTCGGGTCATCTTCAGATTCCTCATCCAAGTCATCAAGAGGAACATCATCTTCTGGCCACAATCCAAGAGATAAGAGGCTCGAGGAGTTCCAAAGTCAACTCGATGCCTTACAGCTTCAGACGAACATGAACAAGTTGGGGGTAGTCAGACCGTATCCGGTTGAATGGGATACAGTCCACTACCCGGCAAAGTTCAAGCCTATGAGCCTAGTCCAGTTTGATGGCAAGGGATCTCCCTCACAACATATCTACTACTTCCTATCTCAAACATGGTTTCTCATAGGAAATGATCATATCCTCACTCAGTTGTTCATCAGAACTTTGAAAGGGGTGGCCTTTGAATGGTTCCGCAACTTGGAACCAGGGTCCATCAAATCCTGGGCCAACATGGAGAAATTACTCCTAGCCCGTTTCTTTGATGATGACACAGAAGTGTCAATGTCCACTCTGCTAGCTGAATAGCAGAAAAAGGGGAGTCGGTTAATGACTTCGTCAAGAGATTCAGGAATCGGTCGTTGCATTGATGTGACCAAGTCTCTGAGAGCATATTGATCGAGTTGTGTCACAACAACTTCTTGATCCACATTTTGTCCAAGGTTGGTGTAGTGGAACCCGAACTTGGAAAGAACTTGTTCGCCAAGGCGAGCAAGTACAAAACATGATCAAAATGTTGGAGGCTGAAGAATCCCAACCTAAGCGAGGAGCTTCCGAGCAAAGTTCCGCCATAAATACTTCTTGGGCGAAGGGGAAGGAGATCATGGCTATCGAGAATACTCCAGCCCCCAAGTCAGCTCAGAGAAAAAAGTCTAACTCATCTGAACCACACCCTCAGAGGGGATACGACTTCCGAGAGGATCAAGTTGTTGCTACCCTCGACACCCTTGTCAAGAGCAATAGAATAAAATTACCAGAGGTAAAAATGCCCGAGAACCTGAATAAAATGGATGATCCGAACTATTGTACGTATCACAAGATGGTTCATCATCCTACCTGATAATCACATTTTATTATAGTTTTATACCCTCATTATCTATTTTATATGAATAAATATACCACTAATAATTGTTTTTATCTTTTAATTGCAGGCTAATGAAGAATAAATCTCAAACTCCAATCTCTCAACAAAAACCCGTTGATTAAATAAAGAAATGAAGCAAAGAAGCCCATTGGAAAATCAATTTCTAAATTATCCAAAAGCCCAAAAGAAGAAAAATATCCAAGCCCAAAAGTCAAGCAAAGCCCAAAGTCCAAAGCCCAAAAACAAAACAACAAGGGATTCTGCGGACAGCAACAGAAGAGAGGCAGGCATCGATGCCTGCATCGATGGGGGCATCGATGCCCGCATCGATGCCTGTATCGATGCCAGCATCGATACCCCTATCGATGCTGGTATCGATACACTGGACAGTTTGTTACAAATCAAAGGCTGAAAATTGATGTTTTTGGATAAGATTTCGATCCAATGGCTCTCATTCACTGATGTTTACTATAAATAGGGGTAGAGAGTGAGGGGTTAGAGGTGTGAAAAATTTTATAACTCTATTTGGAGAGGAGGGCTACTCTTAATTGAGAAGGTCTTCCAAAAATTATAGCTTTAATTGCAATTAATAATAATAATTTTTCTCTACTTTAAATTTGTTCTTTCTCCTCTTTGTTGAATGATGAGGATGGAGATGAAGAGCAATTTGAAGGTTTGCATTTCTTTTCTCTTTTATTTCTTTTTTTTCTTATTGCTTATTAGTTAGATTTAAATTCATGTTTGTAGTGTAGATTTATTTTCTTGTTTTTTTATTTTTTGTACTTTAATTTGTAGAGTAGATTTATTTTCTTGCATTTAATTTTTGTAATATATTTTGTAGTTTAGATTTTAATTCTTTGTAGTTAGATTTATTTCTTGTTCATAGTTTAGATTTTTATTTTCTTTTTAATTTTATAATTAATTCTTTTTCTTCTTGTTTTTATTTCTTAAGATGTGAAATTAATTCTTGTAGGAATCTTAGAATTGTATGATGCTAGTCTAATTTCCTTTATAATATGCAAATTATTCTCTTTCACTTAAAATGTTCATGTTTAGGATAATCAACTAGAAAACTAATTGGTAGAAGAAAAATTTGATAATCTATGCTTATCTTAAATGGTTTGATAGGTTATGCTTATGAATTCTAGGATTACTTTCTTGTTGTTGTTCTTATCATGAATAGTCATTTTGATTTAGATGATAATTTGATAGGTTATACTTTCCTTAAATGGTTTGATAGTCTATGCTTAATAAATCTAAGTTGAAATATGATAGTTTGTATTTTGTAATTAAAATTTGCTAGTGGATTAAATTCTACATTTCTCATATCTTAAATTGAATCATCCATCTTAACTTTCTTGAATTCTCTTTTATTTCTTGATTTTATTCATTCTTCTTTCTTGCCTTGTGATTTCATTTATTCGTTAATTCTTTCTTTTCTCCTCTAAAATTCAATTTATTATCTCTTGCATATATTCACAACAATCACTCATCACAATCACACTTATTCTTTAATCCTATTTTGTCACGCACACAATATAAGAACCAAGTCTAATAATCTCTTAAAATCACCTTCCACGTGGGATCGATATCTTTTTATACTATAACTTGATCAATTGTGCACTTGCAATTTTGGTACATAATTATGCCGCATCACTACCTCTAAGTCTTATGCCCTCAAGGACAAGATCCAAGCTCTTTATGACGCATGGGTCTTGAAGAAGGAAAAGGCGTAGAAGAAAGTGACTACAAATATGGTCACTTTAAAATTCGAGATAGACCTCCCAGAAGTCCATGCGTCGGTAGGGGTCATGCCCATCCCCAAGGCGAAACTGAGGATTATCAACGCTTATCCTCACAACCAGCGAGAGAAGGATTTCGTACCGTAAGCCTTGCCATCAGGGCAAAAGATGTGGGTCCATCCCGACCTTCTCAATGATGAGCAGTGGAATTCTAAGCCCTCAAAGAAGTCTAAAGGTAAGGCTAAACCCTGCAATGTTGTCTCTACAATTCCAGATGATGATAAGGTAGAAGCGACGACCCTTATCAATTCCGACGATGAGGCGGTTGCATTAGCTACCAGGCAGAAAAAGATTTTGCTAAGCATTATCCTCAAATGGCAAAAAATCATGTCAAGACACTAGCAGGGCCATCACCGGTGGTCAAGTCGAAGCAGAAGGAGCTGACGAAGGAGACTCTCACAAGCTCAAGTAGTCAATCCTTCCGGTTTGATGTAATTGCTAGCTAGCCAATATCCCGGCCATAATTACCTTGTACGAGCTCCTGTGGTTGTCCAAGTCTACCCGGGAAGCTCTACGAGAGGCACTAGCCGACTTCGAGGCTTTTGCAATGCATTTTCCGCCTGCTCCCGAGGAAGATGCAGAATAAGGGTGTCGACAGTGCTGTCGGATATCCAAGCATCAAATTCCCTGCATAACCTTTACTCTTGATGACATGTTATCAAGAATATATCTCATAATCAGCCCCAGTATTTCACCGGGTACGTCAGTTCCTCCAAAGTGGATAGAATCCAAGTAGATCCAAGGTCTGCTTTGAGCATCATTCCCCCGAAGCTCATCAAACACTTGGAGGTACCTCAGAGGTGCTTACCTATAACAACTGCTACCATCTTTGGCTTCAACGCCATTAGAACCTGACCATTTGGGAAGATTCGCCTCAAATTTCGATTGGGCGACATGAAGACGGAGGTGACTTGCTACGTAATTGACGCAGAACCCTCTTATAACATGCTATTGGGTCTGCCATGGATCCATAGTAACCGAATAGTCCCATCCACACTACATCAGTGTTTGAAGTATATGGATGACTATGATCAAGTGAAGATGGTATTTGTTGATAAGCGACCATTCAAAGAAGTCAAAAACTATTTCACTGACTCTTTGGTTTAACGGGACTATGAATCGGGGGAAGAACTATCGATCGAGGAACCTAGTAGCGGCAACGAGGCCGATAGTGAGTTAGAGTGCAACGAGGGTCTTATCTTGAATGATATTGAACCTATTGTAATTGGCTATGAAGGCCTTGATGTAACTAACGCTGATGAAACATGCCATTTTGTCCTGAATAAAGATTTCAACTTTGCTTACTTGTCGTCAGATTCAGAGTCTAGTAATGACGAGTCTAGTAATCCAGTTTTAGATTTGTAT
Source organism: Asparagus kiusianus (assembly GCA_022839385.1). Classification (NCBI taxonomy): domain Eukaryota; kingdom Viridiplantae; phylum Streptophyta; class Magnoliopsida; order Asparagales; family Asparagaceae; genus Asparagus; species Asparagus kiusianus. The sequence goes on along the minus strand of BQKN01000108.1, from coordinate 270,209 downwards.
ACTAACTCTTCTTTACACTTGCATGTGCACTCGTTATTTGTCACATATAAACAAACGATCGAGTCCTCTCAAGCCTTCTTTATCGTACCTGCCCAAGATAGTAGTCAGAAAGACATTATCTTTGGAAGGATAGATCACCCTCTGCGTACACTGTAGGATGGGTCAGAAGAAGATGAGCTTGCCCCTCAATTCTCGCATTACAATCGAGTAGCAATGCATATGATGGAGAACATGGGTTATGACTTCACTAGCAAAGAAGGTTTGAATTTCAGCAAAGGACGAAGGATGCCTACATGACCTTTTGTTCCCAAAGGTAAGCCCGATGACTATTTTAACAAAACTCGAAGAGGGCTAGGTTACAATTCCTCTTCATCAGAACTCTGGTGTGACCTCGACGAAGAATCAAAATGAGCTCACTCCATGGATTCCTCGTCGACATCCTCGATGTAGGATTCAGATGTTAGTGTATGGTCTATATTCAAAAATCTTACAGTCAATATGACTATGTTTGAACCTACCGAAATCAGGGAGGATGACCAGGTCCCACTTTACGACGAAGCTTAGGACCGTCATGTTAGAGTCCAATGGAATTGTCAGTTTGAACAACGTGAACCACCCACTGAAGACAAAATTCTTCAAGTAAATATGGGGGATGAGGCTAACCCCAAACCCATATTTATCAGTGATAGATTACCTCTCCAGGAGAAAGAAGACCTTATATCCCTCATTCGGGAATATATTGACGTATTCGCCTGGAATTATGAGGACATGCCTGACTTGGATCCGCAAGTAGCCACACATTGTCTCAACATCAAATCGGATGCTAAACCTGTCAAAGAACAACAAAGACAGTTTTGTCCACAAATCATAGAGGCGATCGAAGCTGAAGTGAAGAAGTTGATTGATTCAGGCTTCATTAGAGAGGAACAACACCCAGATTAGATGGCGAACATTGTTCCAGTTCTGAAGAAGAACGAAAAGATCCGTATATGCATCGACTTCAGGGATCTCAATGACACATGTCCAAAGGATGAATTCCCTTTGCCTATCACGGACGTCATCATAGACAATACGTGCGGGTTTGAAAGGATGTCCTTCATGGACGGATTTTTTGGGTATAATCAAATCAAAATGTACCCTGAAGATAAGAATCATACTTTGTTTAGGACTCCGGTGGAGATATACTGCTACACAGTTATGCTTTTTAGGCTCAAGAACGCAGGCGTAACCAACCAACGTGCCATGAGCACAATCTTCCAAGAGCATGTACGAAAGACATTCGAATGCTATGTAGATGACTTAGTCGTGAAGAGTCACAAAAAAGTCGATCATCTTCAAGACCTGAAAGTGATGTTCGAACTCATGCGATCTCATCAACTGAAGATGAATTCTACGAAGTCATTTTTGGGAATGTCGAGTGGCAAATTCCTTGGAGTCATGACGAAGGGGATTCACATAGACCCCGACAAGGTGTGAGCTATTCATGAATTGTAGCCACCCAAGAATCTCAAAAAATTAAGAGGATTGCAAGGCCGTTTGGCCTACATCCGTAGATTTATTGTGAATCTTTTGGGTAAATGCTAACCCTTCTCAAAGCTACTGAAGAAAGGTGTTTCTTTTATGTGGGACGAAGCTTGCCAGAAAGTGTTTGATGAGATCAAAGTTTATCTCTTGAACCCACCTGTTTTGGCGGCTCCGATTTCAGGGAAACCCTTCTTAATCTATGTACAGGTGATGGAGCATTCTCTTGGTGCTCTCTTAGCACAAGATGATGACGCTTGCCATGATCAATGCATCTATTACCTGAGTAGAACCTTACAGGGAGCTAAACGTTGGTATCCCATGGTCAAAAAAGAATGTTTGGCCTTAGTGTTTGCAATTCAGAAAATACGACATTACTTGTTTGGTCAAACCATACATGTCATCTCTCGCATGAACCCTATCCGAGACTTCATGACACAACCCGGGTCCTTAAATTGGCACCTAGCAAGATGGGCACTTCTACAATCCTAATACAACATACACTTCGTCCTGCAGAAATCTGTCAAAAGGCAGAGAATCTGTGATCTCATGACCAGTCATCCACTAGAATCAAAGACTGACTTATTCGAAGATATGACGGACGAAACCCAGAAGTCAATGCGACTTCACAGGATGAAGTTTGACAATTATTCTTCGACAACGTGTCCTGAGTAGACCCAAAAGTGTCTATCGTCGTTGGAGTGATGGTAGTCTTGGTTTCTCCGCAAAACCATGTATTATCTCGAGCCTTCTCTTTAACAGAGCCATATTCTAATAACATGGCTGAGTATAATGCATTGCTCATTGGACTCAATCTTGCCAGAAAGTTAGAGATAAGACATCTCGAAGCATACGACGATTCTCAGCTCATCGTCAAATAGATGACAGGGGAATACGAAGTAAAAAATGACGATTTGATTCCATGCCATAAAGCAGCCATCAATTTTGTTGAGTCATTTGAAGGCTTTCACATCGACTACATGCCGTGCTCCAAGAATACGCACACAGATGCATTAGCGTCATTGGTAGCCAATCTGGGCCAACCGCTAGGGACAAGTCAACATATCACTGCCGCAAGTCGGCAAATTTTTCGACCGGAATATATTCTGGAAGTGAATGCAACTCACCAGACTACTGGTCAAATCGAACCAAGAGATTGGTGTTTCCTAATCATCGACTACGTCTTATACGACATACTTCCCAAAGACATCAAAGAGCGAGAGTCTGTTCGCAGACGCACGCCAAGATTTTACTACGACTCAACGGCAAAGACACTGTATCGTAGGTCGTACGACGGCATGCTACTACGGTGTTTGTCAACCAAAGAAGTGCAAGAAGCCCTACAGGAAGCTCGTGATGGAACTTGTGGAGCTCATCAACCCGGACCTAAGCTCTAGGATCGTTTACGGAGAATGGGATATTATTACCCGAGGATGATTAGCGACGCGGTAGCTTATGCAAAGCGTTACCACGCATGTCAAATCCACGCCAATTACATGCATCAATCGCCCGAAGACCTACATTCAACAGCGACTTCCTGATTGTTTGAGACATGGGGGATGGATGTCATCGGATTGATATCTCCTTCATCAGCAAAAGGTTATCACTTCATCCTAGCGATAACTGATTACTTCTCTAAGTGGGCTAAAGCCATTCCCCTGAGAGAAGTCAAAACTAGCGATGTGGCAAATTCATAAAGCATCACATCATTTACAGATACGACATCCCAAGACGTATCATTCATGACAACAGGTCACAATTCATTAGTCATGCATTCACTCGGTTCTGTGACAAGTTCAGAATTCAGAACCTGGCGGCCACCGTCTACAATCCGTCGACAAATGGACTGGCCGAAGCTCTCAACAAGACGATCGTTAAGATCTTAACCAAGATGACATCCGCCAACAAGCATGATTGGGATAAAAAGCTCGGTGAAAGGTTATGGACATATCGTACTACGGTCTGCACCCCAACTGGCACCACGTCTTACTCATTGGTATACGGTTGTGAGGTCGTACTACCTCTAGAAATCCAAATTCCATCTTTACACATCCCACTTTTTACAGGGATGACCACTGAGGAAAGTCATCAATGACGTCTCGAAGAATTAAAGGTGTTAGATGAAAAGCGGCTTCAAGCTTAACAACATATTGAGTGCTATCAAGCCCGAATATCCAAGGCTTTCGACAAGAAAGTCAAACACAGGTCTTTCAAGGAAGGAGAGTTGGTCCCTGCTTTCTGACGACCGATGATTCTCAATTCTAAGAAGAAAGAAAAATTCCAACCTAAGTGGGAAGGACCATTCGTAGTAGAGACAGTATATTCGAATAGAGCATATCGCCGCGTCAAACTGAACGACGACAAGATTATGATGCCTATTAACGGTAAATTTTTGAAGAAGTACTACCTATAGCCTTCTTTCAACTCCCATGAGGCTAATTAAGGTAACAAACACTCCTTACTGACATTCGAACTCTCCCACCAATCCTCTTCAATAAGATGGCGGGCCTATACAAAGCTATCACATTAACAATCACCTCTGATAGCTGATTTCCTCCAAATTTTCCCGCCAATCATCTTCAATAGGATGACGGGTCTACACAAACTGTCACATTAATGATTACCTCTGATAGTTCAATCTCCCACAAATGTTCCTATTAATTCTCTTCAATAGGATGACGAGTCTACACAAACTATTATGTTAACTATCACCTCTAATAATTAACTTTGTTAGGTAGCGACCTACCGTGTGATGAGTCCCTACTTGTCACTCGATCAGGATAGTGATCTACTGTGCAATGATTCATTATCTAATCCGTTCTGAATGCTCTATCTTTTTAGAATGATTAATGATAATGGCCTTCCATGCGATGTACCACTATTTTAATCACAGTCGTTATACTCCCACATCACCGAACGACTTGATTATTTCCGCACTGTCATTCATGCAAATGACATTGTTCGTTGATAGTGGCCTACCAAGCAATGTGCCCTATCAACCCCCTTATTCCTGAATAACGACCTACCAAATAATAAGTCGTTATTCAAGCCTTAAACCATTATTTTTCTAACGGTATCGTTTCATTCTCCCGTGCGCTTGTATTAATGACCACCCATTCTCGGGCTAAGTCGTTACACCAAACGTCACAACCTAACTTGATTACGACTTAATCATTATAATTACACACATTGCTTAATCTAACGTCTCGAATGGCTAAGGATAGAGAAGAAATTTTAGCGTTAAGTCTAAAAAACTTCTCGGCAACTCACCATACCGAGAGAAATGATATGACTAGCCCAATTCAAATGGTAATTGGTAAAGAAAAAATTAAATCCGTTAATAGCTGGGGGTTTGCTAAAAATCCTAATTGTTAGTCAACAGAGCAAATAAAGTAAAAAATGCACAAGATATTGAAAGCGAGAATTGGATAAAAACTAAGTTTATTCATAATGCGAAGTTTTTATTAGAAAAATTCATACAAAACAAAACTAAAAACTTTTCAATCGAGCTTCGATATCTTGTATGGCGTTGGCATGCTCTTTCGCGACTTTGCTAACAATCTGGTGGCGGATATCCTCTTTAGTAATTGAGATGGTGTCAGCAAGTTGGACCCCTACCTCTTTCAGAGCTCTCTCTTTATCCTCCAGCTCGTCGATAACCCATTGTTGCTGACTCTCAAGATCTGCCAACTCTACTAGAACATGCTCACGGGCCTGCTCCTTAGCAGCCAGGAGTGCTCGCGCCTCCGTTATGACTTGCTTAGCTTTATTTATGCTATGCACTAAGTCAGCTAAGACGAAGTTAGCTTTTTGGCACTCTTCTTCAATCTTCTCACCCTGTGTCGTAGCTCGCTCCACCTCCCCCTTTACCTCCCCCTTTAATCAGCATTCTCTAATCGTAGCCTCCTCCAAAAGTTGAGGATACTGAGTGGCGTTAGTTGGGGCCTACAATGAGACCACGGATGGACTATACTCTGAGTGTGTTAGTTAGGATCGCAATGAGACCGTGATGGACTTCACTCTTTTATGTATTTTTGGCCTGCACGATCGTGCACGGAGATCGTTGAACCTATGTTTTGGGTCCGCATGGTTATGCGCAGAGGTTGATATACCTATTTATTGGTTCGTACGAAGGTGCGATGAGTTAAAGAATTCCAGACAAGGACGATCTGATAAATTTGATGATAACCTAAGTGTAGGCGATTATTGACATTCTTTTGATATGACCTATTGTGAAGGTATTTCACAACTCGGTTACACGGGATAGTGTGTCGGTATCTGCTTTGCCCACTAAGGGGAGTATGAGGAGTTGAATGATATTTTCGGAGATGGTTGATGTTATATTTTCTGTATTGATTTCTTTTATCCTTAGTTGGAATTTATATTTAGAAATTTATAACTTAAGACACATGATATATACATGAGGCTTTTTTGTTTGATTATTTCGCTCGACATACTAGTCTTATGTTGTGAATTTCTAAATATAAATCTCATGTAGTATAGAGTAAAATGATTTAGGTTGACTATGCACTTATATGTAGATCCTCCATCATACTTGTAGCACTCCCCTGGGGCGGATGTAGATGATCTTAATAGCGCTCTAACGCTGTTGATTTAACTTCTTTTCAGGCAGCGGAGCAGAGTTTCAGAGAGCCACATGTTGACGGACTTTTAGCATAGTCGCTGTTGTTTATTTTCAGTAGTTTCTGCTTCACATATGTTTAGTTTTGAATATAGTTGATTATTAGACACTGTATTTCATTTTGAGAGTTGAAAACCTATGTATTTCTTCAGTTGACTCTTGTAGTTGAGATTTTTGGATCATTTGTATCAGATTGTTGGACATATTTTCTTTTATATCTGTTGAGACCTGATTATATGGAGATTTATCATTTATTGCTATGTTTTATGTGACGTCCTGGGTTCACACTGTTAGACCCTAGAGGGGGGATGATTAGGGTCTTATGCTAATCTAATCCAATTAAATGCCAATTAAAATTACTTAACAAATATATTCTTGCAAGATAGATATACAAAGAGTTATATGCAAGAATATGCAATATACACAAGGTGATATATCCTATATGATAGAATTACAATATGATATATGCAAGGATATAAAATTAACACAAGGGTGAATTAATTATAAACTAGATAGAGGGAAAAACAACAATGAGCAATTGACAAAGGCAATATGAATAATAAGCACGAATGTAAAAGTACGCCAATGCAATCACAAACAAAACGATATGTTTACGAGGTTCGGTCCCCACGACCTACGTCCCCGCTCCTCACCTCGAGGAGATCTCCACTATCACAACCGGGTTTTCTACGTTCACCCGAACAACGTTTACACCTCACAATACAATCACTATGTAATCACACCTCACACACTAAGTGTTGGTCCTAGCCCGTGTCCTCCTCCTCAAGTGCTCGGTTACAACCTCTCCCTAGGCACGTCAACCGACGCCACTCCTCTTGGATTCGACCCCGTCTCTCACCACACACTTCTCTCGGTGTACAAGTGTATTACAAGTGAATCCTCACAATTAAGCACAATATAACAAATGATTGTTCTCTCTAACAAGGTGAGAACTCAATTAGGCACAACTTTAAGTCACAAACCCCACAACCCAAAATATACTATGAATGTAAATACTATAAGCTCAATAGGTTGTGTGTGAACAAAGAGATAAAACAATATAAACTCAATATGAAATCTAGCTTATGAAATTAAGAACAAACTTATAAAATGCTAGAATTGAGTTTAAGGAAACTTCTCTATAGATGACAAGAGATGGAGGGAGAATAGTTGGAAGTTCAAACTTCAATAGATGATCTCCTCAAGCTCTTGTGGAATTGATTCACAAAACCAAAAAACACTCAAATGCTTAAAAGCTTATAAACACACTTTAAACAAACTTAAACCCTTGATTAAAACTTTCTTAAACTTGTGTTTAAAACTCTCTTGATTAATTTGAAAAGACATCAGCAATGGGGTATATATACCCACTAGAAAACTCAGCCAAAAACACCCAAGAGAATGACAAAAAGACTCAGATAAAATCGGCTCAGAAAAGAGCCGTTAGAAAGCAACGGTCATATAGTCGGTCGACCGGAAATTCTATCGGTCGACCGCTATCCAGGTCGAACACGAGAAAAACAGGCTGAAACAGCTTCGGTCGACCGACGTAATTTTCGGTCGACCGATGAGAGCTCTCGGTCGACCGTACCGGTCGACCGACAGACTCTCTGTCGCCCAGTAAACACATGAGTTCAGGATCGGTCGACCGGTGCGGTCGACCGAAATCTGACATTTCAGAAAAAAAGTTTTAAACAGATTTTTGACTTTTAGAAAATTGTTAAAAATAACAAATGAAGTCCAAAAATAATGAAACTTTGGGAAAAGTATTTAAACATGAAAACAAACATGTTACAAAAGGAATTTTCCAAATTGCATTTCCTATTTGTGAAAAATCATCATTTTGCAAAATGGTTCAAAATACGAAAACAAAACATACATGTTTTTGACATTTGACATAAAACATGTTTTGAAACTTTGCACAATGATTTTGTAGACTTGAAGAAAGATGTATATGATGATTGTTAAGTCTATAAACTAAGAATATGATATTTTCACAAATACATTAAAAAATAAAACATAGGAGTATGTATATGAAAATATATTTGTTTCATATCTAAGTAGATAAACTAAATCACAATAGTAAATATGAAATATGTAATTTCATATTTATAAACATGAAAATCAAAACTTTTATTATATGTATATAACTATATATATACATAGAAACCAAAACTTATATATATATATAGATATATCTATATATGTGTGTGTATAGATATTGAGCTTAGCGTACTTAACACACATAATATAAACCTATACTAAATTACCCAAGCTTTGATCTTGATCTTCAATTAAGCTCGACTTGGTACACTTTACGGATGAAGCTTGAACTTGATCTTTAACTTGAATTGTATGTTGCTTCACTCCACATTCCGCCAACCTCTTCTTGATGTGATCGTGTAGGCTCGATTCCATCCAACCTCCAACTACGTTGTTTGTCTACAAAACATAGGAATGCACAAACACTAGACAAACAACATTAGTAATAAATTGTTTGTTAAACATCATCAAAATAAGAAGGCCAACACACACAAGGCTGCAGTCCAAGGTGAAACCAAGAATGTCAAACCTGCCATGCACCACACCGTGCAACAATATGTTTCACCATCACAATTAACATCTATCTAGCAGAGTCAATAACAGGTGTAGGTACAAAAGCAAGTAAAATATAATACACGAAGGACTGATGAAATAATAATGATCAAATAGATGTCTCATCATCCAACAAAATGGAAAATACATAGTCAATGTCTGAATAAATAAACTGGAGTACTCAAAAAGTCTCAAATACAAATATCTGACAAAAGGAAAATAAGGCACACAGTCTTTACAACTTCTAGAACAATACTCTCAAAATCTGCAACTGTCATGTCCCCCTGAGTCAACCGGGACAACTCAAGCTCCTTCCCCGTCTCCCGAATCGCTGCACGTCTTTCATAGGCGATACCTTAAGCATAACCAAATCTCCAATCTGAAACTCTAGGGGTCTCCGCCTCTTATGGTGGAGAGGTACTAGAAGATGAGGGCACCAGAGTTCCAGGGGTCACCAGACCCTATTGCATGACAGGTTTGACATTTTTGGTTTCACCTTGGACTGCAGCCTTGTGTGAACCCAGGGGCGTCACATTTTATTCCCTGTCTTTGTCTCTTTTATATTTGCTTGTACATGTACTGTCTTATTTGATTTTACTAGAGAGATATTTCTGTGATGGTGAAACGGGTGTTGTACAATATGAGTGCATGACAGGTTTTATATTCTTGGATTCACCTTGGAATGCAGCGTTGTGTGAACCCAGAGGCGTCACAATTTGGTCCCTAAACCATTTCCGACTCAACTCCTCTTTTGAAGCAAAAGTCCCTACTAAATTGTCGGGGTTGGGAACCCCAGCCATTTCGAAAAAAGGCTTTTGAAATGGTCGGGGTTCTCAACCACGATCAATTTAGCCTTTATATTAGCCAAAGCGTGCAAAATAGTTGAGGTTGGCGGACCTGACTATTTAGCAACGAGTTTAAAAATGTAAAATAGTTAAGATTGACAACCCAACTATCTAGTAAAATAATGTTAGGGGCACACCCTCTAACACACCACCAACCACCCCCCTCTCCCATCGCTACAGTAAACCGGGCCTCACATGAGATTTTAAAATTTTTAAAATTCCATGTGGGGCCCGGTTTACTGTAGCGATGGGAGAGGGGGGTGTGGTTGGTGGTGTGTTAGAGGGTATGCCCCTAATACCACTCTATCCAGTAATGAGTTAAAAAAAAACGCCCGTGAAAATTTCTTCCCGTGAAAATAGGGGGGGTTGGTCCTCCGCAGTGTGATATAGTACTGAGCCTACAGCCTTTTCCCCACCCCTATAAATAGCCAAATACCTCCGTACAAAACAAACCCCTGCTCTTCTCCACTCTTCTCCTTTCGGATGCTTCGCCACCGTCCCCGTCCTCGGCTGCCTCGATGCCCATCCTCTTCCGCCGGCCTCTCTCGGCCACACCGGACCGCTCTCTCAACTTCTTCTCCTGTCCCCGATTCACGATGATCACGACTCCAGAGGAATACCACAACCCGTTCCCAACCCTACAATGCTCCCACCTCCCCTTAATCTGTTCCAGAGGATTACCACAACCCGCTCCCAACGGCCACATGCTATTCTCATTTCTCAACCGTTACTGCTACTGCTGATCCACACAACGATATCGTACTCAGCGCCTTTTCCCCCACCCCTACAAATAGCCAAACACCTCCGTACAAAACAGAACCCCCAGTCTTCTCCGGTTACCATTTTCTCTTCTCGTTTCTGAGGCGTCGCCTCCGTTCCCGTCCTTCGCCGCCTCGATTCTCGTTCTCTGTCGCCCGCCGCTCTCGGCCACCACCGATCCGCTCTCTCAGACTTTCTCCTGTCCCCGATCCATGACGATCACGGCTCCAGCCCCTGCCGAAGTACGTAGTCTCCTCTCTCGACTGTAAACCCTAGCTCGGTTCGCTTCTCCCGATATTTTTTTTTTTGCTTTTTCAGTAGTTTGATACGGTTTTGGAGGTTCATAGGGTTTGGAGATTCTTGATTAAGGCCGGAACGGAGCTTATTGAGGTCGATTTTGGTTGTTAGGGTTTCGATTTGGATCTGACCTGTGGTTGTTGTTTTTGCAGCGACTGGAGGACGAGGAGATGTTGGTGACTCACTTGGAGCAGTAGGTTGAAGGTTCTCAGCTGATGGAAGGTAAAGCTCGGTTGGTTGATTTCTTGATTTGGTGAATTTCTATCCCAGATTTTGTTTTTGTTACTTGCTGTATCCGTATTTTATATGGTGAATTTCGTGTGTTAGGGTTTAGTTTTTACTTATTTTCTGTTCTTGGTGTTGGTTGTCAGCTTGCGTGGATTGGTTTTCATGATTTTACTTTCATGCTAAAATTATTATTCTGAAGTGATCTATTTGGAGTTCAAGTCAGCTGTAGTTTAGGGTTCAATTTCTATTTTCCCTGAATTTTTCTTTTTTGTTGCTTAACCGGAACCGGAACCTGCGGCAACTGCAGAGAGTCAGCAGGCAGAAGATACTCCTACGGGAAAATTCACATGGACAATTGATAATTTTACGAGATTGAACACTAAGAAATGCTACTCTGATGTTTTTTCTGTCGGAAGTTGCAAATGGTATTATACTGAATCACTTGCTTTCAGTCTGTAGTAATGGATGGGAAAAACTTTGGTCGTGATGTTCTCTGTTGTGCATCAACAGGCGACTGCTAGTTTTCCCCAAAGGATATGATGTGGATTTCTTGTCTATGTATCTGGATGTTGCTGATTCAGCAAGCTTGGCTTATGGTTGGAGCAGGCTCACACAATTCAGGTTGACTGTTGTCAATCAAATGAACAAGAACAACTCTATAGGGAAAGGTACAGTTTGGTTGCTTCTCATTCATCAATGGAAAATCCTTTTAGTTTAGTCTGTACACGTTTTTTGGCATTGACATTCATGGATCACACCGACCTTCTGTCACCAAACACTGCATAAGATATAATCTATCATTGAATGGTATGATAATGGATTTCAGTGAACTTGAAAGTCATTGGACGCAGAATTTTATTTGTTTAACCTCGTTCAAGCTTTAAACTTTGGTTACATCATTCAATTATAAATTCTCTGATTGTATAGAGGAAGAAACTTGACAACTGCCATCTACCTTGTTCCTACGACATATGAGACATTGGATGAGGTATAAAACATAGTTGCAATGTTTATTTAGGTGTTACTGGCAGTCCAGTGGGTGCAGCTAAATAAAGTGGTCTAATTGCATGCCTTTTATTAGATAGATCTTTTATGGATTTGCAAGGTCATGCTTACATTATGTTTCAAGTTAAAGAATCCAAGAGCATGTAACTTCGAGTCTATCTGATTCATGTTTAATTAGGTGTTGGTTGCAAGATGCTCATAGTCATAGAATAATCATATGATGGCTATATAAAATTTAGACCTTATTGTATAAAGGGTGAAAAAGTTGACGAAATGAAATGTGTTTTGATTTAAAATGGAGTTTGTCTTGTTATCCTCTATGTTTTAATTCTCCTATCTCTGCCCATTATTCTTCATCGTTTGGGTTCTGAAAGCAGATAGCATATTTCAGTTCTGAATTCTCCCTAGAAAATCTGCAATCCCTGCTTTGTAGTACTGCAACCCATACAACCGTTCCTTGTGAAATTCTTACTGGTATATTTTGTGAAATTTACTTTTTTTCATCAAGAATACTAATTATCACTTTATATTATTATTAAATAAACATATACATGCAATTCTGCACAAACATGTGTCCAAATAATAACTACAAAAGCATAGAATTACCCAAAACTCGAATGCATAGCTACTTAAGAGAGAGGTGTTGGGCCGTGTGCAGGGTTGCACTATTACCCTCTGCTAAAAAATTCTTTGCCTGTTACATCCTTTGCTTGGCATCTATAGAGGCAAGTATAAGCTGGAAGATCTGCTGCTATTCTCTAGCTTAAGATTTAGTTTGTTCAGACTTTAGAGCACATGTCATGCACATGATTAGTACTTTAGAAAGCCGATTATGCTACTGCAGATGGTAAGTATCATCTCAGTGCAAATTTATTTAGGCTCTCCGTGCAACAATGCATGAGTGTAGATGCATTTCAGTTTTCTTCTGCATTTAGAGTGGCTATGTACGACGCCACCTGTCATTTGAAGGTTCAGAAAACAACATCCTCATCCAGTGATATACGAAATGCCAACACCTTGGCATTAGATGTCTAGAAATTTATCATTAAGTATCCCACTAGGTTCTGAGCCACATAATTGGGGGATAAATAGCATTTTGCTCCTCTAGTTTACTGTCAGAGGGCACATGACCACACTTGTACATGCGGATAGTTCTAACAGGATAATAACTTGAAATATACGCAGTTTCCCTGATGGTTGTTGAGTTTCCGTCCTTCATTTGAGTTGTTTTGACTTGGAAGAAAATTATAAATTGTCATTTGTCTTTCTTCTTATTATTAATAGACACGAGCTTAAGTGCCATGTTACGACATAGACATGGGGTTTCAAATATAGTTATTATCCTAATTCAAGACATGAGGACATAACTGCATATTTCATCTAGACAATACACAAATTTGATTTAAATAAAATGCTTCTTCTGTACTCTTATATGAAAGAATCTACTTTTGTAAAATGTATCTATAACATAATTATTTTTGTCAAGCAGGGCACGAAAAACTCTTTTTTATACGTAAGTTAAAGAACAATTTGTAAATTTGTAAGCATAGGACACGGTCAGAAACTTGTGTGCAAATGTGCTGGCACATCAGTTTTTGTTGTTTTGTTGGGGAAGTGTCCTACATGATGTATCATAGATTTACGGCGATAAGGCTGTGAGTAAGAGCATGTTTGGCAACTTCCTTATTTCTACTTCCAAGTAAGTTTTTACTTGTAAGTATCTAATGTGTTGTTTGGTAAAAGTGAGTTATTCTACTTATTTGTTACTTTTAAGTAGGCAAAAAATAGGTTGGGATTCCCCAACTTATTTTTTATCTACTTACAGGTAACTTTGCTTATTCTGCTCAAAAGACACATATACCCTCATGTTTAGTTATTTTGGCCAAAACATAGTTTGATATGTAAAATATATTTTAGTTAAATATTTTCCTATTATAAAGTGATAATATTATTTATTAAGTAGTTTGTTAAGTAATTTTATTATTATTAGTTTAATATGAAATTAATTAATCTCTAAATATTATTAATAATTATTTTTATGAATTAGTTAATTATTTTATTACTAATAACAATTTTTAATATGAAAGTAATTAATTAATCATAATATTAGTAATTAATAATCACTAATAACTTAATATGTAAAAAATATTTCTTATTATGAGATAATTTTTAATTAATTAATTATTTTAATAATAATAATATTTTAGTAATATGAATTTAATTAATTAATCTCAGTTAGTCATAACATGAAGTTACAACAATATGTTCTTTTTAGCCATTTGATATTTTACATAACCTTATAAGTTATTGGTTTACCAAACACATGACTACTTATATATCATTATAAGTTAAGGGGTTTACTAAACAAGTTCCTTATTTTCTTACATACTTATAAGGAGTATTGAGAATAAGTAACAAGTAAATTGTAAGTATTCAAAAAAGTAGTAGACAAACATGTTCTTAAGTTTATGCACAATTTCTTGATACATGCTGATTTTGTTTGCCATCTTAATGCTTGAACGAAACTTACTGCTTCATTTGAAAGTGTTACTCTTAGGAGCGTCTAGCATGTTAGTTGGCATAGAGGGATGTCAATCATGTTGCTTTTTGTTTATGCAGGCACCCAACATCAATTCAATTCACATCGAAGTTACTCAGGTTTCACATTGTTCATGCCTTCATCTGATCTTTATGATCCAACTAAAGGATATCTTGTGAATGATACATGTGTTGTGGAAGCGGAGGTTTCAGTTCTTAAGGAAGTTAATTACTGGGCCAACTGGACTGACGACTCAATAAAAGAGACGGGTTATGTTGGTCTGAAGAATCAAGGAGCTACGTGTTATCTTAATTCTGTCATTCAATTTTTGTACCATATTCCCTACTTCAGGAAGGCACGAACCTGCCCCATGAGCTGACATGTTCTTTGCGTTCTGTATTCCTTATGTTTTACTTCAGAATAGTTATTTGTGGATTGCCTCTTTCAGGCTGTGTATGATATGCGCACAGCTGAGAATAACATACCATCTGGAAACATCCCTTTGGCCCTGCAAAGGCTTTTTTACAATCTTCAAAACAGTGATACAAGCATTGCCACCAAGGAGCTGACAGAATCTTTGGGATGGCTCGCAGATGATTCATTTATAGAGAATGATGTGCACGAATTCAACAGGGTGCTTTGTGAGAAATTGGAGGATGAGATGAAGGTTTGGTATCTGCATAGGGCGATTTGCATCATTGCTTGTCATGAAACTAATAAGTTGTACTTCTGTCTCAGGGAACTGTTGTTGAGGGGACGATAAAGAAGTTATTTGAAGGTCACGTTATGACTTCCATTGAGTTGATTAATGTTAACTTTTGTTCTACCAATACTGCATCCTTTTATGGTATGTAAAACTGAAGATGATCGATAATGTTATTTGTTGAAGTCATGCATTATACTGTCACGGTGTTATATCCACTAAATGCTTGGTTTTATCTCTTATAGACGTACAACTTGATGTTAAAAATTGTAAGGATGTTTATGCTTCATTTGATAAGTTTGTCGAAGTTGAACTTCTTGAAGGAGATAATAAGTATCATTCAGAGAAGTTTGGTCTGCAGGTTAGTTGTCTAATCACCAGCTTAATGAAAATTCTTAAGAGTCTCTTCATGGATAGATCTCTAACATGCTATAATTTCGTGATATTTTCCTATGCTGTTGCTTATTGTTCAATCCTGTTTCGTTCCAATTTCAGGATGCCAAGAAAAATGTTCTATTTGTGGATTTCCCACCTGTTCTGCAACTTCAGCTGAAACGTTTTGACTATGTGATGTAAAACGGGGGAGGGGGGGTCTATCAGAATCAGTGATTTAATTTTTAATTTGAACAAAGCACCGTTTCGCCAAAAATCATGATATTCGGTAGGAAATTAAATAAAAACAGTTAATGCGATATATGGGTTTTAACAAGATTTTAATGATAACCATAAACAATTCCAATCTCGAATAATTTATTCGC
>BQKN01000108.1:219082-243423 GCA_022839385.1 Asparagus kiusianus | reverse complement strand
GGCAGAGAGTGGTGCAGAAATAGCACTCTTCAGAAAATGATATGTCTCAGCAAGGGAACATATAGCAGAACTTCCCATGATTTGTGGTCGGGCTGAGGAATAAGCTGGATCAAGGGTGCCCAAATAGGTGAGAACCATCAAGCGATTCCACTGACTCTGCATCTGCTTGATATCCCCAGTAATGGGAAATATTTGGCGAAGCTCCTCAGCAAGGCGATTGAACTCGCCATAGTGGTCATCCATGTTTTTGCCATCTTGTTTCTTTCGAAACAACTCCTGAATAACATCATACGCGCGGTTGACGTCACTGCGACCACCATAGAGATCGGCCAGAAAGGCCCAGAGTTCCTTCACAGTAAGGCAGTGAAGAACTAGATCCTGGATCTTGGGTTCTATAGAAGTCAAGATCTGATGCAAAAGGACATTGTCATCAAGTGTCCAGGAATCAAATATCGGAGTAGGAGGATCCGCCGACAGATGACTAGTCTTTCCACGACTAGCCATATATATTTCCACAACCCGCTTCCACTGCAGGTAGTTGTTGCCATCAAGTTTTCGATCAGTGATCCGACCAGAACATAACTCAGAGACTTTTGTCTGAATAAGAGAATCAGCAGGCTTAGATGAATCAGAACCAGCCATCAGAAAAAAAACAAACAGGAAGAAAGGACCCTCCACAGATCAAACAGAGCAGATCAGATAACTAAAAACAGATCCAGCGACTCATAAGATGAGTTCAAATCAGAATAAATAAAAGGACGGCTCAGATCAACTCATGTAGAGAGCGGGACGGGGGAACGAGATCGGGAGATCTTGAGCGGGGCAGAGAGAGCTGGAGCGGGAGATCTTGATGCGATGGAAGCGAGCGATATGCTGGAGAGGAGACGAGGGCAGATGCGGCGGTATTGGCTGGATGGTTGCGGGAGAGGCGGTCGGATCTACACAGTATAACGGGTATTATTTCGCCAAGGAAATAATAGCCGGGGGGATTAGTTCACCAAGAAAATAATCGCCCTAGTTATCGAAATCGACCAAGTGAAATCGAGACTCTTCTCGGGATCAAAGGCTAAGCTTTGATCCGGAGGATGACTGTGTAGATCTGAGTTGCTGTTTTTTTTTGTTAACGTGGCTCTGATACCATGTTAATATTGAAAGAAGAGATTTGGAGAAGAAAGAGTTATGAGATTAGGGTCTCATACTCTAGTCTATATATAGTTTCAAAAGGATACAAGTCTAGTCTTACAACCGATGTGGGACTAAACCACTAATCCATATTACATATTATCTCTCAACAGTCTTAAATCTCGAGAAGAGCCGTAATCTCGCTTGGTTGAGATTACTGCTGCAGTGATTACTTCTTTCGGGAAGTAAGAGCTTTGATCATTAATCTGTTAATCGGATCTGATCAGCGGCGATCCATGGATATTGACGTCCCCGGTACAGGTAAAGATCCCACGCAAACAGCGGGTGATAAACGTCCGTTGCGCTGTCTGACAAGAGTTGTACTTTTTAGTATTTTCATTGTATAAGATCTTATAAAAAGATTAACTTTTTTTTGTTTATTTGAGTTTATTTTAACGACCAAAGTTGTAATAGATTCGAAGCAATGAAAACGACTTTTGACCCAAACAAGCTGGCGACCACAGTGGAAGTTTACGGTCTCTTTGTAGAGGCTGTCGTGTTGCAACCTCAGATCCGAATCCCGGTTTACGAAGAGATCGAGTACGAGTTCGACCAACTGAAATTCGAGGAGTATCTGTCGTCGTCCTCCTCCAGATCCTCCGTCCTTCGTGAGCGTAGGAAGATTAATGCCTCTGTTGCTGTTGTCATCTCGCCTTGCAACGCCTCTCTGGCCTCCAACGAGGTCGGATCTGCAGATCTGGATTCCTCCTCAATCAAGGAGATAACGACTGTAGGCGCGCCAATCCTTTCGAAGAGGGCACGCCAAAGACAGCGCCAACGACTTGCGTGACGACTTGCTAGGGCTTTGGAGCCAATTGATGGAATCCTCTATAAAGCGGATCTGAAGTCCAGGACATGCCAAGTGCCGCAATAGCGAGCAGCTAACTCCTCCAAGCCAACCGCGAATGAATGGATCCAAGTCAAACGAACCTGCTTAACCCTCGAGGAGCGCATTCAGAAGCGCCGCGTCTTGATTGTGCACGCACGGATTCTGGTGCAAGAAGCGCAGAAGCTAAAGTAAAAAGATGTGATCAAGAAGCCATTGAAACCACGTCAAGTCTGTAAACCAAAGTCCGAAACGACGTCGACAAAAATTCAAACAGGGCCTGGAACTATCGGAATGCACGAACTACCATTTGGTGGCTCGGCCAGAATCGAGCCACCACATGGTGGCTCGGCCGGAACCGAGCCACCAAGTTAAGGTTCACGCCGGTTCGCACCCGGTTCGGTATGGTTCGCACCCGGTTCACCTCCCGCAGTCCCGTTTAAGCCTCCGACAGCCCTTGTTTTTGTCTCGGCGAATCACACACTTTTGACAGAGCCCCATGGCAGTGTGAACTTGTCCCGATTTAAGTTAATGGCGGATCGCCTAGGTTCTTTGCACGAGGATCAAGACAAAGTTCCGATCAAAGAACGCTTGGGTCCATTGACTGAATCCCGAGCAACTCATCAAGCTGGGGATAGCACACATCCTCGCGACAAATCAGAGCCTTCCCATAAAATAGGAAAATTCCTGTAACTGACCGTTTTGGACTGCGAGTCAGTGCCCAAGAGCCCGTTAAGGTCCCGCGTTCAAGCAAGCGTGGCTCCAAACGTATGGCTCTTGAAAACACCATCAAGGAAACAAGTCCTCAGAAGGAAACGTGTTCGTTAGACGACGATGTTATACCTGAGAAGTCGTGCTAACACACGATAATTTGCTCCGGTAATTATGCTGATGAGTTATACTATCGGACTGGGGGTACGAACAGATCTCGAAAGAGAGATACCCGGGAGATAGACTTTCATTGTCGTGCGTCAAACTTATCAGGGCAATATTATCAGCGTGTAGCTACCACAAGGCTGCTCCACAGAGGGTCTCGGTATTCGAGAGAATCTCCATTGGAAAGGCTAAGTCCAAACCAAAACGTCTTCATAAGAAACGATCGGTTGTTCAAGGTGACGAACCCCCAGAAGTCACAGTTAATATGGTTGACAAAGGAAAATCGACTCGATGTTCTAGTTCTGATCCACTCATATCTCATCGTCTAACCCGGTTACGATCGGGAATCATTAGACAAAGAGATTATCAGCGAACGCAGAGGAGATTATCTTCGGATGATGAAGCATCAGATGCCAATTCTGCAATCGCTTCTGACAAAACAGTATCTAGCCCAGGACAATCCCGCGAGGTGTTTATGATTAACACCGAGGAAGTAGCCAAAATGGTTGAAGATGCTCTAGCCAAGCAGAAGCAAGCATTCAAAATCGAAATGAAAATGACTATGCAGGAGATGAGACAAATGCACGACCAACAGGTCCGAGCCTTGTCGAATCAAATAGGTGAATCCAGTTGTCGCAACAATGTTATCCAAGCAGCTAGCGATTTAGACGTGAATGAATATATCAATGCTGACAACCCCCTCTGTTGACCAAAATGCTGGGGTGGTCTCTCTGAGAATAACGACGTCGGGGGTGGTCCCACTAATGATAACAACATTGGGGGTGGCCCCGTTCCTCTCGAAAATCGTCCGAAGCATGATACGAGCGAGTATGAGAAAATGAAAGATCTCGAGAGCAAAATCAACGCTCTAATGTCTGCACGAGAGGTGAAGAAGGTCGGTATTCCGTGTTCTTACCCAATAGAGTGGGAATCGATTCCGTATTCGGCTAAGTTCAACCTGATTAACTTCACACCGTTCGACGGGAAGGGTTCGCCCACTCAGCATCTTATCTACTTTAAGTCTCACTTAAGTATGATCTCTGACAATAAACATTGATGGTTCGATCATTTGGTGGTACTCTTCGCAAACCTGCCTTCGATTGGTACCTCCGTCTTAAGTTCGGAAGTATAAATAACTGGGAAGACCTGGTGAGTCTGTTTCTCGCTCACTTCTTTGATGACGACGTCGAGATATCCATCAGGACACTTTTCGATGAGAAACAAGAAGACGACGAGACGGTCGACGATTTTGTCAAGCGCTTTAGGAATAAGGCGATGAATTGTCGAGATCCGATCACATAGGATTTAATCCTCCAAACCTGTCACAACAACCTCTCTTTGGACGTGTTGAAAATTATGGGAGTAGAACCCTCCAATACCTGGAAAGAGCTGAAGATATGCGGAGAGAGGGCTGAACGCTTTCTCAGAAGGAAGCAGGTCGAGAGCAGCCAACCGATGGCTAATCCTCCGAACTTAAGCTTCGTCTCCCGTGGAAAGGGTAATGCACCTGCATCAGTTATTGATGTTAATCAGACATCGCAACAATCCCGAAGACGGCAAAAGACTTCGGATCCGACACTCTATAATGAGTACTCCTTCAAGGACGAAGACGTTCCAGCCATTTTCGAGTTCCTTATTGAGAACAACAAGATCAAGCTATCGCCTATCGTAAATTAGGAGGAAGCTGATAATACCTCGGATCCAAAGTAATGTGCGTACCATATGAGGATCCTTCATCCAAGGTTTTAAATATCGGTTATCGGGAATTTATCGGACGACTAAAATTCTTATCGGATAGCGGAAATCGGGGATATATCGAGGATAAGTAGTATTTATCGGAGTGATATACTAGATGGTGTATATATATAATATAATAACTAAAAAATGTAATCTAACCATGCTTAATGAAATATAAACATACCAAAATGTAAATCATCATGTTTAGAATCACTAACTAATTGTAGAAAGCAAAACTTGCATCTTGATTGCACGATGAAGCCATTCGATTGCATAGCCTTACTTATCGGCCGATAATCCCGATAAAAAAACCTTACTTATCGGCCGATAAGTACCGATAACGCCGATAACTCCCCGATAACTTGCCAAAAACGATAACCGATTAAAAATCTAAGTTATCCTATCGGAGAGCTTCCAAATCCGATAACTCGGCCGATAATATCGATTATCGGCCGATATTTAAAACAGTGCCATTATCCTACCAAGGCTTGCTACTCTCTCAAGAATAGCATCCAAACCTTGGTTGAAACCGGCGTCATAACGCTTAATTAAGTCGAATGAACACTCCGAGGAGTATACGAGTATAAACTATTTCTCAATCCTCCAACCGGTATATGAGGTTAAACTGCTCCATGATATTCCAATAGGTATACGAGTTTAAACTGCTTCCCACTCTTGACGGGAAGTTCTTAGAGAATTTTTATACGTAATATTCTTAAGGATAACCCGGTCATGCAACTGAGTATAATGTTAGACCCAGTTCCGCTAAGGAAGCTGGGGGTGGGTGATTCATGTAACGGGAAGTTCTCCAAAGAATTTTGTATAGTGTATTCTTAGAGATAACCCGGTCACTATAAGAAAGTGATGAATAAAAAACTCCCACTTAAACTCCCGCTACGTCTGTGCACTTAATAGTCCTATTTTTAAAGTTCAGACATAGTCCTCGAAATTTTAATCTCCCGATCATTGACAATTGTCAAACCCCTCCGTGTTAAGTATTTGTCACTTAACACCAGGAAGTCCTTTTGAGTGATCTGTACGAATCAACACTCCCACTGTAATTTGTACTCCTACTTTTACTGTTCATTTGGTTAAACTTTTCTATAGTTAGGACCACAACCAAAGTTTCATCTCGATTCCTTCAATAAACGAGAGGTCCACAAAATGAGCGATCAAACCTATAAAATTAGGATTGTCTCAAAACTCCCCACTTGGTCAAACCTTCCTACAGTTAGGACCAAAACCAAATAGCCCCTCTCGATTTTTTTAATGAACGAGAGGCCCACTTTCAAATCGGACTTCCCTTTCGATAAACGAAAGATTTCCATCCCAATTGAATGATCAAACCTATAAAAGTTAGGGTCGTCTCAGTGCCTCCTCTCGGTCGAAACCGTCGAACGGTTATGACCAAAGTCGAGATTCCTTTTCGATAAACGAAAAACTCTCATCCTTTTCCCTTCAGTCAATCCTATAAAAGTTAGGGCTGAAGTTGGAAACTCATCTTCAAGTCAGGTAGCCAATCCTATAAAAGATAGAGTTATCTGAATCTTTTCGATTATCAGAGTGGAGATCTCACTCTTAGTTTCACATTGCAGATTCTCAAAATGGAGATCCCATTTTGAGTTTCTTTTGTATTTGGAGATAGAATATAAAATTCTTCCTCCTCGGTATCGGGTTCACTTTTGCCCTAAGAGAAGGTTCGGAGATAGAATATAAAATTCTTCATCTTCGGTTTTGGGAGATAGAATATTAAATTCTTCCTCTCTTATTTTGGATTCGTCTTTGCCCCAGGAGAAGACACCATCCTTCAACGCCTAATACGCACGGGAAATTTTATCTCGAAACCTAAGAAGGAATAAGTCAACGCCTAATACACGTTGCCGATTAGTCTTTTACAATAAAAAGGACAAAAGCCCACATATTCGACATTATGGCAGGTCGTTATTAATAACGGCAAAATCCGCGCCTTACAGGCGCGAGGAATTTTATCTCGACTCCTAAATAGAGATAAGCCTACATCTAACACGTTACCGGTTTAGTCGTTTCACCGATTGAAGAAGACATCAGAATTCAAGTCTGGGAACTTTTATCCCGAAGCCTAAGTAGGGATAAGTCGGCGCCTAACACGCGTTGCCGGTTAGTCTTTTACCGTAAAAAGGACAAAAGCCCACATATTCGATATCGTGACAGGTCGTTATTAATAACGTCAAAATCCGCGCCTTACACGCGCGAGGAACTTTATCTCGACTCCTAACTAGAGAAGCGTACGCCTAACACGCGTTGTCGGTTTAGTCTTTCACCTATTAAAGAAGACACCAGAATTCAAGTCTGGGAACTTTTATCCCGAAGCCTAAGTAGGGATAAGTCGGCGCTTAACACGCGTTGCCGGTTAGTCTTTTGCCGTAAAAAGGACAAAAACCCACATATTCGACATTGTGGCAGATCGTTATTAATAACGCCAAAATCTGCGCCTTACACGCGCGGGAAATTTTATCCCGAATCCTAAGTAGGGATAAGTCAACGCCTAACACGCGTTGTTGGTTTAGTCTTTCACCGATTGAAGAAGACACCAGAATTCAAGTCTGGGGACTTTTATCCCGAAGCTTAAATAGGATAAGTCAGCGCTTAACACGCGTTGCCGGTTAGTCTTTTGTCATAAAAAGGATAAAAGCCTACATATTCGATATTGTGGCATGCTATTATTAACTCCTCCAAAATTCGCGTCTTACACGCGCGAGGAATTTTATCCCGAATCCTAAGTAGGGATAAGTCAACGCCTAATACGCATTATCGGTTTAGTTTCTCACCGATTGAAGAAGACACCAGAATTCAAGTCTTTTGTCGGTCAATCTTTTGCCGTAAAAAGGTCAAAAGCCCACATATTCGATATTATGACAGGTTATTCATAACACCATAATCCGTGCCTTACACGTACGAGAAATTTCATCCCGAATCCTAAAAAGGGATAAATCAACGCCTAACACGCGTTGCCAGTTTAGTCTTTCATCGATTGAAGAAGACAGCAGAATTCAAGTCTGGGGATTTTTATTCCGAAACCTAAGTAGGGATAAGTCAGCGTCTAACACGCATTACTGGGTAGTCTATTCCCGTAAGAAAGATGAAGTCTACGTATTCAATATCGTAACACTAAAAGAGTTCTCTTTTAGCACAACGTCACATGCGGAACAGACTTAAACAATCCGCATGCAAGTCCGATTAAAAAGGTAGTCGGTAAAGGCTCATCAAACCCGTTGAAGGTTTGCCAAAAATCCTAAAGTCTACGCCTAACACGCGTCGTCGTTTAGTCTTTCACGTGAGAAAGACGAAGTCTACGTATTCAATATTGTAGCACTAAAAGAGTCAATTTTTTTAGCACAACGTTACGTGCAGAACAAATTTAAATAATCTGCATGTTAGCCCGACTCAAACGGTAGTCGGTAAAGGCTAATCAAACCCGTTGCTGGCTGAGAATTTGCTAAAAATTCTATAAATGTGAGTCATTAACGCATCAGCTTCATTAGTTGGTCTCATGACTTGAGCATCCAACGACTTCGATATAAGATCCATATCTGTAGACGAAATAACTTTAATAGTTGGTCCTACAACCCAAAATTTAGGACCGTCACGCTCCAACGTCTTAAGAGCTTAAACTGTGTAGACTCCAGCAAACGTACAAGTATAAACTGTGTTAACGTCGGTCAATACATTACAACAAAAATCAACGTCGGACAAAACGTTACAGTAAAGGTCTATGCTAGTCAACACATCGATAATTTTACCAAAATAAGGCAAAGGATAATTCCAGGGAGTTCAATCGCATTCAGACATGAATTTCTGACGAAGATGATCAGCTCAAAGTCGACTCAATGACACGAGCTAAGTTCTGAAACTTACACACTAATTTTAGTTCAAGACTTCAACAACGGTCAGATGATAAACACAGCGTCGGAAGAACTTTATCTATATGACAAGATACTGAATAGACTAAAGGCTGAAAAATTCAAGAATTAAAGCAGTTCACAGGTCCCTCTACGAGATTGAGGAAATGACCTATCTTATCCAAAGCATTCCAAACTCTTCTATAAAAGAATGAGTTTGAAATACTTTGAAGGGGGTATCTATAGGCGTCTAAAATTACCTATAGGTGTCCACATACAGCTTGAGATAGAGAAAAGATGATGAACATCGTTATTCGAATCTAAGAGGATTATCTGACGCGGACCAGCGCATGAAACAGAACGGCGAACCAACTAGCCCGTGCGCTCACCGACCACTGCCATGTGGCCCGCGCACTCGTCAGCTAGCTCGAAGTGGCCCGCACGTGCTCACCGGCCACCGCCAAGTGTCCCGCACGCTCATCGACCACCGAAACGCCAAGTGTCCCGTGCGCTCACCGGTGGCCCGCGCACTCGTCAGCCAGCTCCAAGTGGCCCACGTGCTCACCCGCCACCGCCAAGTGGCCCGCACGCTCATCGGCCACCACCTAGTGGCCTGGACACTCATCGGCCACCAAAACAGCGCACAAGTCAATAAAACGATGAAATATATGTGGACGATGGAATAAGTCAAAACCCGGAATACCAAGAAAGCCTCTGGCGGCCGAGTCGTGTCAAAACGACCCTGCCAGGCCAGTGGCTCGGTCATGGGCCAAGCCACCAGGTGACAAATCGGCCAGTTTCGATCCAAAAACACTTTTTTCGATTGTCACGGATTCTCATGGGATTTGTTTGTTCCTGAGCTTCCCAACTGATCTGATATTATGATTAATCAGTTATTAACTGAAGATAAGAAGGAATCCCTCGTTTTTATCTGAAACCCCCAACCGAAGCCTATAAATACGAGCTCGGATGCTCATTTCTTGAGACCAGAAGATCAAGAGGGCGAGGTGCTGCCAAATTGAAGAGTGGAGCCACGAATTTACAGCGAGGGTTAGCAGATCTTGACGATCTCCTGTGCATAAAGAGTGGAGTTCGAGAGATTTGAGATCCGTCCTCTCATTCCTTCGGATTTAAGCTTGGTCTTAAATCTCGAGAAGAGCCGTAATCTCGCTTGGTCGAGATTACTGCTGCAATGATTACTTTTTTCGTGAAGTAAGAGTTTTGATCATCAATCTGTCAACCGGATCTGATCCGCGGCGGTCCACGGATATTAACGTCCCCAGCACAGGCAAAGATCTCACGCAAGCAGTGAGTGATAAACGTTCGTTGCGCTGTTTAACAAGAGTTGTACTTTTTAGTATTTTCATTGTATAAGGAGATTTTATAAAAAGATTGATTTTTTCTCGTTTATTTGAGTTTATTGTAACGACCAAAGTTGTAATAGATTCGAAACAATGAAAACGACTTTTGACCCAAACAAAGGTTAACTATAAATTATGAGCTTTTTTTAGAAATGAGAGAAGGGATGCAGATGATGGAAAAGAAGAATAAGATGCGAAGTATGAAATCTTCTGATAAGGAAAATTATTGCACTTGTGATTGACCAGAATATCGATAAGTTAGTGGTTAATTGAATGGAGGGTAGATTGCAATTGAGGGTTACAAAGTAGAAAATAGCTTTGTAAGTAATCGTGGAAGGGTAAATAATTAGGAATTGATAATGGTACGTTAAACCTGTATTACTCCACCATAGAGAACAAACTTGGCAGTAGTTGATTATGAAGTGTGTCATTGATAACCCAATAAAAAAATTTTAGAGCACCAAAGTTGTTCCCAGATTTAAAAGGTAACTAGAAAGAGTAAATAATAACAAAAGTGACTAATTATTTCATACTTAAATTTTTATTGCAGGTATCCACAATAGGCAAAAAGAAAAGTAGTGCAAAATAACTAGAAAACATAAAATGTAATGTGTAAATTTAACCAAATAATATCAGAAAAGAAAAAGTCAAGAAATAAAAAATAAAATTGAAAGGTAACTAGAAACATAAAAAGTAATAAGAAACTTAAAAAAGATAACCAGAAGATGTAAATAATGATAAAAAGATGATTAGTTATTTCCTATTTAATTTTTATTGGTGAACTTTACTCTTTTTTGGTTATTTCGGCAAAAGCATTACTAATCGCAAACCCTTCTCCTTTTTCTAGCTTTCATTTTCAACTTCTCCTTCGTCTTCTCCTCGTCAACCTTGTATTCAGTTCGAGAGATGTCGGAAGAGTTAGAAGTGACGCAATAAAAGAAATTATGAAGCATTAAGCAGTGCACTGACCAGTCGGACCATTTGGTGGGCTTTGGCGGTGCATGGAACAATCGGACCGATGATGTTGTACCATCCTTGTCCACCCACTCAGACAATTTTTCAGCTATGTTGTATTTTTGGAATTCTATCTGGGTTAGAATGTTGGGACAAACCCGGGATCAAATAGAGCAGGGGTCGTAGCAATAGTAGAGCAAAAGTAAAGATAAAAAGTTAGACACACAGATTTATGTGATTCGACACTTGATTGCCTACGTTCACGGGTAATGATAGAAGAATTTACTATGAGGAGAAAACTCTGAAGTTACAATCTATCTTTACAAGGAGATACTCTCTCTATTCTTTCTCTCACTCTTCTATATGAAGAGTTGTTTCTGGATGAGTTTTTTCTTAAGGATTTGGATCCTATTTATAGGGTTTAGAAAAATACTATGCATAATAAAATATTAATATTTTACTATACACTTTTTATATATTAATGATGTGGGGCCCACCATGGTCGGACCCACACGCCTCTTTGTCAAAAGTTGTAGGCTCTTTCGGTGCTATTTTGTTTTTGTCAAAAATGTTTGGCTGATTGACAATCTTCCACTTGAAGATTTGATTGAGAATCTATCATATCTTCACACCATTCTTTCTATCTTACCATCTTCATGTTGCTTACGTCTCCGACAGATCAAAGGAGAATCGACACTAAATAAATTTATCGGTATGTACTGCTTTTGTCAAAAAATCTGTTAGGTTATCTTTTGTGTGAATTTTCTACATATCCACTGTTCCTTCTTCCACTTTCTCACGAACAAAATGGTATTAAACTCGAATGTGTTTTGGTCTTTGAATGAAAGGCTGGATTTCTTACCAAATGCAAAGCACTTTGATTGTCACAAAATAGAGAAATCTTCTTTTGTTTATGGCCGAGTACCTCCAGTACCATCTTCAATCGCATCGTTTTTATACTAGCTTGTGTAGCTGCTACGTATTCTGTTTCTATTGTTAAAGTAGCCACAACTAACTGTAGTTTTAAAATCCAGCTTATAGCTCCGCCAACAAGTACAAACACATAGCTTGTGCCTGTGGTGGATTTGCTATTATTACGATCACCTACATAATCAGAATCAACATATCCACTGACAATAAAATCAGATCCCTCATAACATAATGTAACATTTGAGGTTCTTTGAATATATCTTAGAACCCTCTTTACAGCATTCCAATGCTCTTTATTAGGATTCGTCATGTATGGACTAACCACTCCCACTGCTTGTGCAATGTTTGGTCTTGTACAAATCATCGCGAATATTAAGCTTCCCATTGCTGATACATATGGTACTCGAGACATCTCCATCCTCTCTTCTTCACTGCTAGGACTCATACTGGAGGATAACTTGAAATTAGTAGGAAGTGAGGTAGAAATTGACTTACAATCTTGCATGTTAAAAACGTCGTAGGATTTTCTTCAAATAATTCTTCTGAGAAAGCTAAATCTTCCTATTAACTCTGTCTCGGTAAATTTGCATCCATAGAATCTCGTTTGCATATCTTAAATCATTCATTTTAAATTTCCTAGCCAACTGAGCCTTTAATTATTTGATTCGATCTTTGTTGGGGCCTACAACCAATATGTCGTCAACATACAACAATAAGATAATAAAGTTATGTTTACCAAATATCTTAAAATATGCACAAGAGTGAATTAAGTTTGTTGTATCCAAGGCTCATGATGAATGAATCAAATATCTTGTACCAACACCTCGGCGCCTGTTTTAGACCGTACAGAGATTTGTTCAATCTGCAAACTAAGTTCTCTCTTTTTTTTCTTCAAAACCTTCTGGTTGGAGCATGTAAATTTTTTCTTCAAGATCTTCATGAAGAAATGTCGTTTTCACATCTAGCTGTTCTTCTTTCAGAGCATATCCTTTCACCACTAATCTAGCACGATATCGTTCCACTTGATCATCGTCATTTCGCTTGATCTTGTAGACCCATTTGTTTCCAATGGTCTTTTCTTCCTTGTTGCAGTGACACAAGATCCCAAATCTTGTTCTTATAGAGCTTCAATTTCTTCTTATATTGCTATCATCCTGATGCGGACATCCAGACACATGCACTAGAGTTTCGACATGTTTATTAGCGCAGGAGACGTCGTATTTCAGCTTTGCATCAGATCCCTGCTATGTGGTTTTAGTTTAGATGGAATCGAGTCTGTATTTTCAGTTGTTTTCTTGGGGTCTAGTTTGGTTTGTTTAATAAGAGCCTTGTTTTTAGTCTCACATCGGATGTGGAGAGAGATGAGTCATTTTGTAAGCCTATTTAAAGGCGGGTTGATTTGTAATCAAGGTAATGAATTATTGATAAAAAAATATTTGAGTTTTCTAAGTAATGAAAATTCTTTCTCTAAGTATTTGATATGTGAAACTCAAATATTAAATCTAGGTGTGTGAAACCCTAGTTGCCTACCTTCTCCCCAAATCCAAACCCTCATTTTATTCAGCCATCATATTACATTCCTATCATTTCATCACAACCACTCACTTAGTCTCAAACACATCAAAGCCTTCCATTTTAAACAAATAAAAGAAGAAGAAAACCCTACTTTCCCATTGCAGCCGTTATTCCCACCAGACCCCATTTCCATCCTCTCCTCTTCAACCTCCAAGCCTTAGTCTCAGCACCGCCACCCTTCTATTCCTCCACCCGCGCACAGCCCCGACGCCTCCGCCCTCTCTACCCGCCGCCTCCATCAGTGCCTCCACCCGTAACCGACGCCGCCACAAAG
Organism: Asparagus kiusianus; assembly: GCA_022839385.1. Taxonomy (NCBI): domain Eukaryota; kingdom Viridiplantae; phylum Streptophyta; class Magnoliopsida; order Asparagales; family Asparagaceae; genus Asparagus; species Asparagus kiusianus. Next base: position 229,830 of record BQKN01000108.1, on the reverse strand, counting down.
CGTCGCCGCTTGACTCGTCCGACACTGCCGCCTGCTCCGATCTGACGACCGACGCCCCCTGTCAGCCACGATCGTCGCGACCGCCGCCTCCTCAGCAGTGACAACCGCCCGGCCGTTCCCCCCCTCTCGCTGGTCCGTCAACGCCGCCTCGACGACACCTCAGTTCTTCTTCGCGATGCCCTCCTTCTACCCGAGTACCTCTGCACCAGATCCCCTCATCCTCCAGCAACGTCCTAGCCGAGCTCCTCTCACCAGATCTGATCAACCTGCACAACGACGGTAATACAGCGAATTTAAACCACGGATCCTATAAGGTAATTTTTAATTCTAACTATTAGAATATTGTTGGGTTCATCATTGAATTACATCTCTGAATTATTATTAATTATCTGCTGTTCCACTTACAATTGGTGAGATGTGTGATCTGTCGACTATATATTTTACTGAGTTTTGATATTGAGATTCGAACAATACCATCGTAACTTGAATTGCATTTAATTTCAATAAGTTTCAACTGGTCTTTAGAACTACGTTTGCAATTTAATTCAATATTAAGAAATTGTGAATCTATTTCCTACACGATCGTGATTTAGTTCGTGAAACATTACATAATTTCAATTAAATTGGTGATCTCTTGAATACACGCACGTCGTTTTACATCATTTTTGGTATCAGAGCACGGTTAGGTAGGAAATTGCATCATAGTTAGTTTGCATTTATTATTCTGTCCACAATTACATCTTTAAAAAAAACTACATCATTTAGTCTGTTTGGACGTGATTAGTGCATGCCCCTCCGTAGTGGTCAACCTTATTTATTAGGAGAGTTTAGCAAGTCAGACAATTCCAGAACGGATTCTAACGCGTTCCCCATAGCCGACCTTATGAGTCAACTTAACGCTTTAACCCAAGCCGTGAACGAAGTTCGTCAATCTCAACAAGAAGATCGTGAAAGATTACATGAGAGATTGCAGAGGTTAGAAACACGCGGGACACAAAATAATGAACACAATGAAGAGCATGTGCCAATCAGAACCTATAAAGACGTAATGCTCAAGATCCCGATGAACGATTCCTGAAGAGCATTAAGTTGGATGTTCCTACTTTTGATGGCCGATCGGAGCCTAAAATTTTCTTAGAATGGATCCGACAAGTGAACGATTACTTCAACTGGTGTTCACTTTTCGAAGAGAGAAGAGTCAAATTTGCGGCAATGAAACTAACTGGTCAAGCTAGTCAATATTGGGCTAACTTGGAAATGATGAGAGTAGCTCGCCAAATGGTCCCCATCAACACATGGGCGGTTATGAAAGACAGGCTCAAAGAGAAGTACGTACCTGTCTCTTACCTCGATCGCCTTCTCGACAATTGGAACCGATTTACACAAGGTAGTAAATCCGCTAAGGATTATGTTGCTCAATTTGAAGAGTTCCAAATTCAGTGTAACGCTTTGAACACTGAAAATCCGCACCAAACTCTCCCGATTTAGAGCCAGACTTCGAGAAGATTTGCGAAATGAACTCTTGATTCGAGGAATTTCTGAGCTTGAGAAAGCCTACGCTGTAGTTCAGGACTTAGATACTACGCGGTCTAGCTCCACTTTTAAGAATTCCGTACAAGGGCACAAATATACTTCGGGTCAATATCCATATCGATTTCAAGCTCAAGCATCTTCACAAAAGATCGACACCTCGAGTGGGAATAAAGAACGAGATAACAAAGGCAAGAGCATTGAAAAGAAATTTCTCAAAGGTTAGTTCCACTACCAAATGTTACAAGTGCCAAGGGTATGGACATGTGGCTGCTAACTGTCCAAGTCCCGTTAAAATTGCCATTGTCAACGGAGATCCTGTAGAAGAATTAGAGTCAAAGACAGATGAATTCGTTTATCATGTGGAAGAAGAGGATTTTGACTCAAGTGAGGAATTTGACGAGAATGATATTAGTCTTAGTTGCATTCGATCAACACCGTGAAGTCAACTAGCTGTCGTTAGATGTGCTTTGTCCCAACCAAAGGACCAGGATGATTGGAGACGAACAAACATGTTTCACACATTCACAAAGATTAGAGGAAAATCATGTAAAGTTATTGTAGACAGTGGAAGCTGCATTAATGCAATATCGTCTACGGAACTTGCGAAATTTGGTCTGAAAGCTGTATCCCATCCTCACCCTTATAGAGTCACATGGATTGATTCTACTGCACTAGACGTCAAACAAATGTGCCTTGTGCCGATAGACTTTAATATCTACAAGGATAAGATTTGGTGTGACGTTGTGACTATGGATGTAGGTCATATCATACTTGGACGATCATGGTTGTACGATAATGATGTAACTATTTATGGTCGATCAAACACGTGTCACTTTGAACATGAAGGAAAGAAGATCAAGTTACTCCCCAGTGCTCCTAAGGCTAAGCAACCCGAACAAAAACCAGTCGCAATTAAACAAAATAAGGGTGTTAGCTTGGTCATAGCAAAGGAGATCCGTCAAGAGTTTGAAAAGGGAGTCCCGGTCATGATACTCACAGCTAGGGAGGTCGCTAAGGAATCTAGCAAACCCCTTCCTCCTGAAGTCACTCCGGTGATCACAGAATTTGCAGATGTTTTCCCGGAAGATCTCCCTGACAAGTTACCACCGATGCGTGACATTCAACACGCTATTGATTTGGTCCCTAGAGCGAGTCTTCCTAACTTACCGCATTATAGGATGAATCCTACTGAACATGCTGAACTCAAGAGGTAAGTTGATGAGTTGCTAAAGAAAGGATTTATCCAGGAGAGCATGAGTCCTTGTGTGGTTCCCGCTTTGCTGACCCTAAAGAAAGATGGATCGTGGCGTATATGCGTGGATAGCCGTGCCATCAATAAGATAACGGTGAAGTATCGTTTTCCTACCCACGTTTGGATGATATGTTGGATATGATGTCTGGCGCTACTATCTTTTCAAAGATCGATTTAAAGAGTGGCTATCACCAAATCCACATTCGTCCTGGAGATGAATGGAAGACCGCCTTCAAAACAAAGGATGGGTTGTACGAATGGATGGTCATGCCTTCGGATTGACCAATGCTCCTAGTACTTTCATGCGAGTCATGACGCAAGTACTATGTTCATTCATGGGTAAATTTTTGGTAGTCTACTTTGACGACATTCTCATTTACAGCCAATCTCGTGAGCAACATCTCAACCATTTGCGACAAGTTTGCTCTGTATTAAGAAAGGAAGAACTGTATGCAAATCCAAAGAAATGTACCTTTCTTGCTACACAAGTTCAATTCCTAGGGTTTGTAGTCTCTGCTGAAGGAGTATCTGCAGTTCCTAAAAAGTCAAAGCGATAAATGATTGGCCCGAGCCCAAGAACATCCGTGATGTGAGAAGCTTTCACGGCCTCGCCACCTTTTACCGTCGGTTTATCAAGGGATTTAGCATGATCATGGCTCCAATCACCGACTGTTTGAAGAAAGGTGAATTCGAGTGGTCTCGTGACGCTACCAAGGCATTTTTGGAAATCAAGGATAGAATGGTGAATGCCCCTGTTATGCGCTTGCCCGATTTTAACAAAATCTTTGAAGTTGCATGCGATGCTTCCGGGGTTGGCATAGGTGGAGTTCTCTCTCAGGAGGGTCATCCAGTCGCATATTTCAGTGAGAAGTTGAATAACACACGTCTGCGATACATCACCTATGATAAAGAATTTTATGCTGTAATCTAATCACTCCGCCATTGGCACCATTACTTGCTGCCGTAAGAATTTATCATATACTCAGATCATGAATCCCTTCGATATATCTACTCTCAGAAGAAGTTGAATTCCTGTCATGCACGTTGGGTTGAGTTTCTTTAGGATTACACATTCACCTTACGACATAAAGCGGGAGTTGACAACAAGGCTGCTGATGCTCTCAGTCGACGAATCTATGTCATGACAAAATTATCCACAACTTTTGTTAGTTTTGAGAGGCTTAAAACGGATTATGAGTCGTGTCCCGACTTCGGTGAGATATATGCAATGCTAATTGATGGAATGACTCGGGAAATTGATGGCTATATCCTTCAAGATGGATTCTTATTTCTAGGTCGTAGATTGTGCAATCCATAGACTTCTTTACGAGAATTTTTCGTGTGGGAATTGCATGCTGGAGGCTTAGCTGGGCACTTTGGAAATGAAAAGACCATTGAGGCTGTAGAATATCGATTCTATTGGCCCAGTTTGAAGCGCGATGTTACCTAGTTCGTTGGGAGATGTCATGTCTGCCAGTTAGCCAAACAACAAAAACAGAACACTGGTTTGTACACCCCCTACCGGTTCCTGATTGTCCATGGCAAGATCTTAGCATGGATTTTGTGTTAGGTCTCCCGAAAACCCTCAGGAAACACGATTCAATCCTTGTTGTGGTTGACCGATTTTCCATGTTCTAGAACGTCTGATGCCTCGAGAGTGGCCCAAATCTTTTTTGATGGCGTTGTCAAATTGCATGGTCTGCCAAAGACTATTGTGTCTGATAGAGATGTGAAGTTCACTAGTTACTTTTGGAAACTCTTTGGCATAAGTTAGGTACGAAGCTTAAATTCTCCACTGCTTTTCATCCTCAAACTGACGGCCAAACTGACGGCCAGACTGAAGTTATCAATCGGAGTCTAGGAAATCTCTTGCGTGCTCTAGTTGGTGAGCATGTTGGGAACTGGGATCTGAAATTGTCCATCGTTGAGTTTGCATATAATTCATCTGTTAATAGGACAACTGGTAAGAGTCCGCATGAAGTAGTGTATGGTTTTAGGCCTAGACAACCCATTGACCTCATTCCCATGACCAATCACTATAGGTTATCTGAATCTGCATTTGCATTTGCATCCCATATGCACGAACTACACAAGGAGATCAGCGATAGAATTAAAAAGAATAATGGTAACTATAAATTACGAGCTGATGTAAGAAAGAGATTTAAAACCTTTAATATTGATGATCTTGTGATGGTTCAGATTCGTCCGTAACGGTTTCCTCCAGGAACTGTCAAAAAATTGCATGCTCGTAGTGCTGGACCTTTTAAAATCTTAAAGAAATTAAATGAGAATGCTTATGTTATAGATCTTCCTGAAGATTTTGGTATCAGTTCTACTTTCAATGTTGAGGATTTGGTGGATTATAAGGGTCCTGATTTTAACCCCAGCAACCCATTGGTTGATGAGCCTTTCCCTGACCTTTCTTTTGAGAGCTCCTTACTTCCCCCACTCCCAGATATTTATCCCAATCCAGCAGACACAAGTGATAACATTTTAGATGATGAAATTATCTCTACTGGAGATGGTGGAACCCGATAATATCTAATTCGTTGGAATGGAAAATCACCTGCTGAGGATACGTGGCTCGATCGCAGTGATTTATAGCGTATTGATCCTGACCTTCTGGAGCGATATGATAGTTTTTCTACCCCTGACTCGACAGGGTCGAGTTCTCTCTCACCTGGGGAGAATGATGCGGACATCCAGGCACGTACACGAGAGTTTCAACATGTTTATCAACGCAGGAGACGTCGTATTTCAGCTTTGCATCAGATCCCTGCTATGTGGTTTTAGTTTAGATGGAATCGAGTCTGTATTTTCTGTTGTTTTCTTTTAATAAGGGGTCTAGTTTAGTTTGTTTAATAAGAACCTTGTTTTTAGTCCCACATCGGATGTGGAGAGATGAGTCATTTTGTAAGCCTATTTAAAGGCAGGTTGATTTGTAATCAAGGTAATGAATTATTGATAAAAAAAATATTTGAGTTTTCTAAGTAATGAATTTTTTTTCTCGAAGTATTTGATGTGTGAAACTCAAATATTAAATCTAGGTGTGTGAAACCCTAGTTGCCTACCCTCTCCCCAAATCCAAACCCTCATTTTATTCAGCCATCATATTACATTCCTATCATTTCATCACAGCTACTCACTTAGTCTCAAACACATCAAAGCCTTCCATTTTAAACAAATTAAAGAAGAAGAAAACCCTACTTTCCCATTGCAGTCGTCATTCCCACCATATCCCATTTTATCCTCTCCTCTTCAACCTCCAAGCCCTAGTCTCAGCGCCGCCACCCTACTATTCCACCACCCGCGCACAACCCCGACGCCTCCGCCCTCTCTACTCGTCGCCTCCATCAGTGCCTCCACCCGTAACCGACGCCGCTACAAAGCGCCGCTGCTTGACTCGTCCGACACCGCCGCCTGATCCAATCCGACGACCGATGCCCCCCTGTCAGCCACGATCGTCGCGACCGCCGCCTCCTTTGCAGTGACAATCGCCAGGCCGTTCCCCCCCTCTCGTTGGTCCATCAACGCCGCCTCGATGACGCCTCAGTTCTTCTTCGCGATGCCCTCTTTCTGGCCGAGTACCTCTGCACCAGATCCCCTCATCCTCCAGCAGCGTCCTAGCCGAGCTCCTCTCAGATCTGATCAACCTGCACAACGATGGTAATACAGCGAATTAAAACCACGGATCCTATAAGGTAAATTTCAATTCTAACTATTAGAATATTGTTGGGTTCATCAATTGAATTACATCTCTAAATTATTATCAATTATCTGCTGTTCCACTTACAATTGGTGAGATGTGTGATCTGTCGACTATATATTTTACTGACTTTTGATATTGAGATTCGAACAATACCATCGTAACTTGAATTGCATTTAATTTCAATAAGTTTCAACTGGTCTTTAGAACTACGTTTGCAATTTAATTCAATATTATGAAATTGTGAATCTATTTCCTACACGATCGTGATTTAGTTCGTGAAACATTGCGTAATTTCAATTAAATTGGTGATCTCTTGAATACACGCACGTCGTTTTATATCACATCCACAAAGATGTATCTGTGCTATTTATAGCTTCATGAAAAGTTGATGGCTCTCTATCTTCTGTTAGAAGATAGTATATAACATTACTCTCCGTAATATACTCCGAGTGCCAAGTTGGTGGCCTTCTCTCACGGGTTGACCTTCGAACTTCTGGAGTCTCGGACTCGACTGGTTCTTGTACATCATGTTTCAGTGTTGCTTTAGAAGAATTCAGATTATTTTCTACCTGAACAGCTATTGTCTTCGAGTCATTCCTCGAACTGCTTTCTTTTTCTTCGCTTTGTAGTTGATTCTCTACAAAGATAACATTTTTACTGATGATCACCTTGCGGGCAGTGGGATCCCACAGGCGATACCTCTTAACTCCATCAGCATACCCCAATAATAAGCATTTTTTTGGATTTTAAATCCAACTTTGTAATTTCTTAGGCATTGTACATTACGTACACTGGACTTCTAAATATATAGAAGTTGGAATAATCAGCTGGCTTACCAGTCCACATCTTCATTAGCGTCTTCAATTTATTGCAGTTGATGAAGATTGATTTAGCACATAACAGACGGTTTTTACTGCTTCCGCTCAAAAGACTATCCAGATTTGCAGTTGCCAACATAACTCTTATTCTTTCCAACAGAGTTCTATTCATCCGCTCCGCCACTCTATTTTGTTGTGGAGTATAAGCCGTACTGAATTATCTTTTGATGCCTTCTTGCTTGCAGAATGCTAGGAATTCATTGTTTGTGTATTCTCTTCTATTATATGATCTCAAACACTTGATCTTCTTCTCAGATTCAAGCTCGACCCGCGCTTTGTAGGCTTTAAAGAGTGAGAACACATCCACCTTCTTCTTGATATGATACACCCAACATCTCCTCGAGTAATCATCAATAAAGGACAGAAAATACTTTGCTCCTCCCAAGGATGTAATTGGTGCTTGCTATACATCAGAATGAACCAGTTCTAGAATAGCCTTGCTTCTAGAACTCGATGTGTTGAACTTCAGCCGATGCTGCTTACTTGTAACACAATGCTCGCAGAATAGAAGAGCTATTGAATTATGTCCAGGAAGCAACTTCTGATCGGAGAGAATCTTCAAACCTTGTTCTGACATGTGGGCTAAGCGATGCCACATCATGGTTTGTTCTTCTCCACGGCTGATTGATGCCATACATGAATCATCTTCCTGCAGAGACTCTTCCTTGAGTATGTATAGATTTGCAATTATCTTTTCTCCTTTTATCACCACAAGCGCCCCTCTAACAATCTTCATGATCCCATTTTCGATATGAGTCTTGCACCCGAGCTCATCTAATTGTCGCCCCTCTAACAATCTTCATGATCCCATTTTCGATATGGGTCTTGCACCCGAGCTCATCTAATTGTCCTAAAGGTAATAGATTATTCTTCAAGCCCTTTACATGTCGCACATCTTGAATGGTGCGTATCGTACCATCAAACATTTTGATTTTGACAGTGCCAATATCAGAAATCTCCAAGACATGATCATTTCCCATGAATACAGATCCTTCTGAGATAGGTTCATATTTGTGAAACCATTCTCTCCGAGAGGTCATGTGCCAGGAGGCTGCTGAATCTAGAAGCCAGGCATCAGCAAAACTCTTTCTGCCTTCATTAATAGTGATTGCTCTACTGAATAGAATTTCACCATCATCTGATGTACTGACAACGCATCCATGAGATGTTGATGACTCTGAAGATTTTTTATCTCCACTCTTCTTATTGTGCTAACACTCTGATTTGACGTGTCCTCTTTTGCCACAGTTGTAGCATTTGATATTCTTCTTACTTCGTGATTTCGATCTACCATAGGCATGACTCCCGCTTGAATCACGTTCCGTTAATCTTCCTTTCGTCACTGATAAGGCCTCCGCTTGCTGCGAACTTGCCTGCATGTTTTTCTTGTTCTTGCACCGATTTTCTTCCTCCAGAACAGCGGCTGCAACACCATCGAAGACTAGATTGTCTGTGAGGACGTTGTTTGTCAGGTTGATGATGAGTTGACCATACGAGTCAGGTAGACTCTGAAGTAGAAGTTCTGCACGTTCATTCGCACCAATTGTATACCCTAACGTTGTGAGTTGGGAGAACAGTGTGTTTAGGGTGTTGATGTGGTCGGTCATCGATGTAGATTCCACCATCCTCAGAGTGTGAAGTCTATATGGAGCAACGTCCGGGATATGTTGCTCAGGGGGAGAATACTGTCTATAAGCGTAAAAAGGCGATTTATGGTCTCTAGACAAAGTCCACGAGCATGATTTAAGAAATTTAGTACTGCTATATCTGGTGTCAGTTTAAAACGGTGTCAGTCAGATTACTCAGTCTTTATCCGACGCACTATATCTGGTTTGGTGATTCTGACCGTATATGTTGATGACATCCTGCTAACTGGGAGTGACCTTGTTGCCTTAGTAGAGACTAAGGAGTATCTTTCACGTCACTTTGTGACCAAAGATATGAGAAAACCCAAATACTTTATTAGGATTGAGATTACATATCAAAGAGATCGTTTGCTTCTATCTCAAAGAAAATATGTATAGGACTTGTTAGAAGAAATGAGCCTTTTGGGGTGTAAGCCAGCAAATACTCTAATGGAGGTGAATCTGGATCTGTGGCGTGATAATAGTCTTCTCCTAGGTGATGCAGGTCGATATAGGAGATTGATTAGCAAGTTGATCTATCTTACCGTGACCAGACCTGATATTACCTTTGCAGTGGGAGTACTGAGCAGATTTATGCATAAACATAGAGAGGTTCATTGGACTGTTGCTCTGAGGATTTTAGCTTATGTTAAAAGTTGTATTGAAAAAGGATTACTGTATAAGAAATATGGACATTTACACATCTTTGTTTTTTCTGATGCTGGGTATGTGGGAGACAAAGGAGATAGAAAATTTACTTCTAGATTTTGCACTTTTACTAAAGGAAATCTGGTAACTTGAAGGAGCAAAAAACAAGATGTAGTATCTCGATCTAGTGCAGAGGCAGAATATATAGCTTGTTTGTGAGATGATATGGTTGCAAAAGATGTTGACAGAGCTCGGTTTTACTCAGCCTGGATCTATGTCTATGTATGGTGATGATACGAGTTGCCGTGCGAGCACCTTTGATCGCGGAATTATCAAAGGTGGTTTAAGGAGAAAACAATAAGAACACAAGAATAACTCAGGTTTTGGACGAAGAAAAATACCTTCTCTAGATTATGAGTATGCAATTTACAATCTCTCACAATCTCACTCTAGAATTGAAAAACAAGCTCTCCAAATCTCAATTATAATTTAATCTCTCTTGATTAAATTCTCTGATTGTTTTAAACCCTAAAACAATCACTTATATAGGTGTACAAACAAGGGTGGCAAAGTGGTAAATAACCAAACCCAACTCAAACAGAAAAACGTGTAAACAGAAACCCTAACTAACTAGGAAATCGTTGATGAGTCGACTCATAATCAGTTATGAGTCGACTCATGACTCATGGGTCGACTCATAAATTGATGAGTCGACTGAGCAGAAATTTTTGACAAAACGGTTGGGTTTCGTGAGTCGACCCATGACAAGCATGAGTCGACTCAACCTGATGAGTCGACTCATGTATAGTTATGGGTCGACTCAGGCTGAAATTTGGACACTTTGCCTCTTGGATTCTCTGTCTCGTTCCTCGCTTTAACCTGCGTTCTCCTGTACTGATTGACACTTTTATTCTCATACTATCATGAAAATCATCTATCCTCAAGCTCCTATGAGAATCGCTAAGTTCCGAAAAGAGATACACCCGTATCATGGGTCCCCTCTTAAAAACTTGAAGTCCCGTTCAAATTAGAACTTTTACTGAGGAAACTCTCGAGCTCCTCCCATCTTTTCTGCACCATCTAGCCTTGCTAGGAATCCGGTC
>BQKN01000108.1:192044-219072 GCA_022839385.1 Asparagus kiusianus | reverse complement strand
CGAAAACTAATGCATAGCGAGACAAACTTCTTTCTTGCATTCACTAATCTCTTTGCTAGCGTCACCGTCTCCAAGTTTGTCTCCTTCAGAAGAGATGCTGAACAAAATATAAACTTCTCACCATCTTTAGTGAAGGTGTACTTTTGAGCCCGTCTCTCGTAGATCGCATATCTATCCCATAAGTACGGATTGCCCAGTATAATCTGACAAACATCCAATGGAACGACGTCGCATGTGACCTCGTCAATATAATACTCGTGGAGCGCAAATCTGACAGTACATTGATCAACTACACTCAGTTTCTCCTTCTTTTGAATCCACCCCAATGGATAGGGTTTCAGATGCTTGACTATCTTCAGACCCAGCTTTTGAACCAAGGCTTCGGATATCAAATTTTTCTCGCTGCCCGGATCAACTATGGCGTCAACTAAACTGGTCTTCACTTGCAACTTGAGCACAAAGAGCTGCTCTCTCGGGTGTTCGTCCTCTTTCGTGGTCTGTTTTCCCGTCATAAGGTTGAGACTGCTGTTGGGTTCAGTCATCCTAGGAACCTCCTTCGGATCCTGTGCTATCACGTATGTCTTTTTCTCCTTCTTACTCTTCAACCCTCTTGGCTTCAGATGAGGATACTTATTTCAGCATCGATCAGCTTCATGTCCTGTCTTTTCGCAGTGACTACAAATCAATTCTGCTTTTCCCGGATCACACTTCTTCTTCTTGTATTTGGAACCACTAGACTCACCACCCGTCTGCTTCGCATATTCTTTCACCTCGTTGCTCTTCTTCTGCTTGCCCTCAATGGCAATAGCCTTCACGCTCGCCTCTGTAATAGTCTCGACCGTGAATAACTTTATCTCCTTTCGGATGTAATTGCTCAAACCCGTCATATACTTCATAAACACAGAATATTCCTTAGTCGTAATGTTGGGGACCATCGTCTGCTGTTAGAACTTCGTGGTGTATTCTTGAACGGTTTGATTGACTCTTTGGCGCAAGCCGTACCACTTGACCAATGCTCATCAAGAAACCCTATCGGGTAGAACTGCTTCCTCAGTAGTTCCTTAAACTTATTCCACGACATCGCATTCTTCTCCTGCTTGCAGTAGGATTTTTACCATGTCAACGCATGTCCTGAAAGCTTCAACGTCGCGAACACAATCTTCTCTTTTGACGAGTAGCCATAAAGAGTAAAATGCGTCTCTATCCGCTCGATTCAGTCATCAAGCCTCTCGACGTTAACACTCCCATCATAAATAGGAATTTCTATTCTGAAATCAATTTTCAGATTATGATAAGAATTCTTACCCCCTTGATGTGATGCAGCCTTGACGGTCTCGTCCTCCTCGTCGGAGCCTAAAGGCTCGCTCTCTCCACCGGACTCGATAGGTTTCTTCTTAGACTTAGAAGAAGATTCCCCCTTTTCATTTCCTTCTTGGATGATACCGACGAGTTTTGTGAGCGGCGACCCTATCGTCTCAATCTGCTTCTATTATGCATCAATCCTCGCTGAATTATCTGCTTCAGACATCTTCTCTTTTCTTATCTTCTGGACTTCTTCCAAGGAAATAAGGATTTCGCCAAGCTTCACGTATTGCGATCGAGTAAGCACCATCCACAGGATGCACCCTTCACATGATCTGAACGCTCTGATACCAACTTGATACGAGTTACCGTGCGAGCACATTTGATCGCGAAATTATCAAAGGTGAGTTGAGGAGAAAACAATAAGAACACAATAATAACTCAGGTTTTGGGCGAAGGAAAATACATTCTCTAGATTATGAATATGTAATTTACAATCTCTCACAATCTCACTCTAGTATTGAAGAACAAGCTCTCCAAATCTCAATTACAATTTAATCTCTCTTGACTAAATTCTCTGATTGTTTTAAACCCTAAAACAATCCCTTATATAGGTGTACAAACGAGGGTGGTAAAATGGTAAATAACCAAGCCCAACCCAAACAGGAAAACGTGTAAACAGAAACCGTAACCAACCAGGAAACCGTCAATGAGTCGACTCATGATCAGTTATGAGTCGATTCATGACTCATGAGTCGACTCATAAACTGATGAGTCGACTGAGCATAAACTTTTGACAAAACGGCAGAGTTTCGTGAGTCGACCCATGACAGACATGAGTCGACTCAACCTGATGAGTCGACTCATGTACAGTTATGGGTCGACTCACAGGCTGAAATCTGGACACTTTGACTCTTCGATTCTCTGCCTCGTTCCTCGCTTCAACCTGTGTTCTCCTGTACTGATTTACACCTCTATTCTCATGCTATCATGAGAATCATTTATCCTCAAGCTCCCATGAGGATCGCTAAGTTCCGAAGAGAGATACACCCGTATTAGGTGATAACCAAGTAGCTATCTACATTATATAGAATCCAATGTTTCATGAGAGAACTAAACATATTGAAGTTGATTGTAATTTTGTCAGAGATGCTTGGGAAAAGAAAGTGATATCTCTTCAGTTCACTCCGTCTTCAGAACAGTTAGCTGGTATTCTTACTAAAGCTACCTCATCTAAGGTGTTTTCCATTCTGTGTAACAAGCTGGGCATGATTGATACATATGCTCCAGCTTAAGGGAGAGTTAGAATTAGTATTGGGTTAATGGGTTAGGACCTATTAACCTATTACCCATATGTACTCCTATATATAGAACCATGGTGATGAATAATATATACAATTCTGATTTACCATTTGAACAGTCATGATACTGTGATTGAGCATTAAGCAGTTTCTATTGATATGATTGTTCTGCACTTGAATGTAAATAGACAAGAAGACTGGTAAAATAGGATCCTGATGAACTAGTAAGTAGTATGATAGAAGGTTATCATACTCTACTAAGAATGGATTGATCCATAATACGGCTGCTCTTTGAAGCATCACAAGTGAAGTGCAATTTCATAACTTATTTTTTGGAATATTTTTGTTGTCTGCTAATGCATTGATGCCAAACTGAAGCTGATTTTGGAGAGAGATTTTAGAGCCTTCTGTTCTAACGTCTTGCATATGTTGTGTTTAGGTCTTTTCCTTCAGTTTTCCCGCACTTGCATTAACTTTCTTTATGGGTTATCATTTTCTCATCCAACTGTGTGCCACCAGAGTTCTACAACTCCATATGGAGAGCATAACTACACATACGAGTGTCTTCTGACATCAAAGAGAAAATATTATGCTAACATGTTGTCTTCATGATTTATCAACCTGTGTTGTTAGTCACAGTGCAAGCAACTCTGCATTTATTTATTCGCATATTGTCTGTTGATTCTGGTATGAAGCCTTAATGTCGCATTGATGCCATCTAGGTTGGACAGTTGACGGAGGTCGTAAACAAGGCACACAATGCAGAACTTAAACTCTACTTGGAAATAGAGTTTGGGCCGGTAATGGTTATTTCTTGGACATGCTTTACCTGAATGTTTCCTTGCCTGCCCTTTTTAATTTTTTTTTCTGTTTGCTTTGTTTTTAAGATATTCTGCTTGTACCACATCAGCTGGCGGTAAATTATTTTGATGTGTTTGGTTGATCAGGATTTAACTCTGTTTCCTCCACCTGATAAGAGTCATAAGACCAAGGAAGATATACTCCTCTTTTTCAAGCTTTATGATCCAGAAAAAGAAGAGCTTAGGTACATACTTTCCTGTCAGCAGCTTTAAGATTTTCAAAAGCTTGCCCAACAGATATTCACTATGGTTCCTTTTATTTTGGTACTAGATATAAGGGCAGGCTCTTTGTGCAAGCACAAGGAAAGCCAACAGATATTTTAACTGAGCTGAATGAAATGGCTGGTTTTTCTCTGAGAGAAGAAATTGAACTATGTAAGGTTAGCTTCCCAGACTTCTCATATGTTATCTCGACATTCTGTGGCTTTAGTCAACTCTAACTTTCTTGCACCTGGGCCCTTTCTCTTTTGTCTTGCTGATGATACCTAATCACCCTTTCCTTTTGTCACCCAGGAAATACAGTTTGAACCTAGAGTAATGTGTGAGCACATCGACAAAAAACTTACCTTCCATTCTAGTCAGGTTCTGTAACACTTATTTCACCAGCAAAGAATATTATTAGCAAGTGAGTCATTGTAACTGTGCTGACTCTTTTGTTCTGGTTTTCAGCTTGAGGATGGTGATATTATATGTTACCAAAAATCTCCTCTCTTGGAGAGCAAAGCCCAATACCGTTATCCAGATGTTTCTTCATTCTTGGATTGTATTCGCAATTGCCAGGTACATAATGCAGCCACAACTATTCTCGTTTTAAAGCCTTGTTTGTATAGAATTTTTATATTTGGCTGATTCTACTAAACATAGGCTCTTATTGTTCGTTACACTATTGAAGCTTGAGAAGCATACTATCATAGTCTGCTCATAGTCAACTAAGACCCCACTGTGATAACATGCTGAGCACATTTGTTTTGTTACTTACCCTTGTATAGCATGCTCATATAGTAGGATTATGTTTTCCGTTTCATGTCGAACTTCTGTGAATATTCAAATAAACAAGGATGCAGTGATATGTGTTTTAAGTATTTGGGATGACTTAATCCATATGTGCAATTGCTTGTGTAATAAAGGTATCGATAGGATATGGATATCAGATATCAGAACATATACAGATATATAATATAAGTAAAACATGCCAATCCATATCTGAGTATCTGAATGTAAGATTCGATTAGACAATTGAATTGTTGGCCTTTAGATTAATGCACCATCAATGTTGATGAGCCATAGTCTAATCTTAGCTTTTCAAATCTTATGCCCTCTGTGTAATCTTCACGAGGAAACAATAGAACACCTCTTCTTTGTTTGTGAAATTAGCAGTCAAATTTGGAAAACTATTGCTGCTTTTATTCATGAGGAAGTTGGTGTTCTATTGTACCCTGGACTACAAGGAGATGGGGGAGGCAAGGGAGTAATTTGCTAATTTAAAAAGAGCAGCACTTGCAGCCTGCATTCACACTATATGGCAGTTGAAAAATGAAGTAGTGTACAGGAATTTGAAACCTTAACTGCAGAAATACATACACCAAATACCATTTTTCCTAAAAATCCAGTTTTGCAAGGTTGACAGAATTTTAGATTCACCTAATAATAGGTTATGGTGCGAGAAGTTCAATATTCAATCATTATTCATTGATAAAAGAATGGTGAATAGAGCCCTTGATGATCAGGTTACGCAATGAGTATACACTCATTTGGGGGGTAATAAGTGATTGGATCTGTTTACTGCCCAAATTGTTCGTAGAAATTGTATGCTTTTCTTTTTTTCTTTTTGTAGATGATAGGTGTTGTGCCTATCATGTAGGGCTATAAATAGCCTCTACTAATCTTTTACTCGCGTTGTACGAAAAGCCAACATTTCATGCCCAAAAAAATAATCTTAGCTTTTCAGATATGTCAAATGTATTACATACTCATTTAAGAAATTTATTATGGTTAGATGTCTTCTCTATCAAATTACCTATATATATATATATATATATATATATATATATATATATATATATATATTCAATCTTATTTGTTTATGTTTAAGGACTATGCTGCTGCACAAAAGTTCAGAAGTTGTGATGATGGTTGAGGGTTAGTTTTGTACCCTAACATACGCCCCGCACGGTTGAGCCCCCTTTCTTAAGAGCCGAAACCCGCACCCACACAATAGTATCAAAATTTTAAAATCCCATTTAATAAATGCTAGTGGAATTTGAACTTGGGTCGCTTTGATACCATGCCAAAGGATCCTACCATTGCACAACTTATATCCTTTTCTGGTAATGGGTTTTTGTTCATATATAATTCAGTTATTTGATCTACAACTGTGTTCAGTCTGGTCGGAATATGCAGCATGTTCCTATATCCGCATTTGTATTTGCAATTGTAGTTAATGTTTCGTAAGCTGATATGGATATGATACTCATAACCGGGTGTATCCAATCTGTTTGCCCCTTCCCCCCCCCCCCCCCCCCACCCCACACCAAAAAAAAAATAAAAATAAAAAAATGGATGTCTTCCACTCCTATCTTCATCACACAAGACATTATTGAAATCTCCACAAACTAGTCATGGATACTTCAGCTTTGCAAATCAGTTTGATGGAGCTCATTGAACAAATGATTTCTTTCCTCTAAACTGTTTAGGCAAAAACAAAAGAAGCCAAACAGTGAAATCTCTCATGTTTGGATTTAGTAATGCATTGTTTACTTACACTAATGCAATCCAAATCCACCGTATTCCTGTCCGTAATATCAAAATTCCGCCATTGGGAGCATCTGAATAGTTCCCAATCCGCTCTTAACTTTTTTGCAATCTTATTAATAATAGTTTTTGCTTTATTGCTTTCTCCTTGTTCTAAAATAGCCAAAACTGAAAGCTGATGCTAAACTGTAAAGGACTTCACTATAGGATGTTTTTACAGGGCTTGTTAAAGCCTCAAACATGCCAAAAGACCAAATTCATAGAATACTGTTAAGAACTTTCTCCCCTGTCTACCACAGATGAGTTAATAGAGCAGCCACTTCCACCTCCTAATTCATTATACTGCAAATCAGTTTCCAAAATAGAACTTTTTTTTAGAAAATTCCAAAATAGAAAAAGTATTACTCTGCTCAAGAACAACAACTTTTGGTAGAATTGATATAAAACTATGACTTTCAACTCTCACAACTTCATAGTTTTGGTATAATGGTTAAGAGAGACTTAAAAACACGGTTTTATTATCCATGCGGTCCGAGAGTGAGTCACGATTAATCGGATTATGCGCCGATTAATCGGATTATGCGTTTTTGAATTTTTAACATATATTAATTATTTTTCATACATAAAAATGTCTTTAATTCATAAAAGATAGAAAATATACTAAGAAAAATTCTAATAAACATGTGACTGAATGATCAATAACTAAGTAACTAATTAAATACTCAATCCAATGCATCCATTATTCATGCGTACATCATAATTAACTAGCTACTCAAATAAAAGTTACGAACTAAACACTAAAACTAAAACAAAAGTTCATGTGATTAACCGTTTTCCGCTCAATTATGCGGTTGTCCGCATAATTGAGCAAATCAGCCCATTTCCAAGCGGAAATGGGCCAATTCCGCATGCTTGCCCGCCTATGCGGATGAGTTATCCTCTTTTTATAACCTTGATTTAAGATGGTATCTAAGCAACCCAGGTTCAAATCCCCTCGGTCATGAATTTGAAGCAGATTTTCTAAAGTTGACCCTCTACATTAAGTCAAGGCTTCGGTCCATAAAAATAGGGTGCTCAACCTGCTAGAGACATGTTGGAATTTATATAAAACTATAATTCTCAACTTTCGCCACAACTTTAAATTTCTGGTCTAATGGTAAGAGAGACTTGAGTTAAGAGCCTTTAATTTTTTATTCTTTCTATACTTGCTTCTTTACTAATAGGTCCACTTGATATTGAAGTTGGCATATTGCCCTCAAATTGTTCCTTTTGCTTCCCTGATCTTTGGACAATCCTCTGATCAGCATCCCCTTGGTTAGTAGAAGGAATTATATCTCCCTTGTATTTCATGGACCTCTTTTGTAGTTTCACTTGCGGTTCCTTTGTCTTTTTGTTTAGCCACCCACTGCTTCTTAAATTTCATCTTCTTACACAAAGATGTCTTGTGACCAATAAGCTTACAATGCTCAATCCACCTCGACTTATATTCATAAACAATCCTTTGGAGTATGCATTTTACCATAGGGCTTCTGTATTATAACTGTATCTAGAAGTTTGGCAGGCATATTTGCCTCAATCAAGACTCAAGCATAGGTCAACCTTTGCATAGAAGCTGTGAGCTTCTTGTAGCTATAAGAACAACAACCATGTTTGTCACTTCACTAATCCCTCTAGCATGCCATAAGTTCAATCACAAGCCAGGCAATTGAATCCACATCGCAGATGTAGAAGGTTCGAAGCTATATATAGGCCTAGAAACAAAAAACCATAGTCCTGATTAACTAAATTGCTTTCTTCACTCTTGAAATTAAAAAGATATATCCCAGGATTACACTAAGAAAACTGTTGGAATAATTAAATTTGTCCATAATTTTGTAAAGTAAGCCTCCATAGCTTTAAATCTCACATTGAGACCAACCACATGCCCATCAAAGCATATTTCCATATTTTAACCCCCTCATGCGCTTCATCTCAATCAAAAGAAACGACATCAGAGGTAGTAGAAGGAAAATAATCCAAGCTGAGTCCAATTTCCGAAGAAGGAAAATAATCCAAGCTGAGTCCAATTTCCGAATTTCCTCTTGTTAACAAACAAGCTTGACCATGTTCTCCTCTCTTAACTATCTTCTCCTTCTACTTGTGTTTTCTTAATAGAACATCCAGAACGAACACTAGTATCACCAATGACATGCATAGATTTAGATCCCCTCGATTCATCACTAGAGGCCATATTTGTATTCACATTAGCAAAAATTAAATCATCATCTTCCTCTAATTCTATCTCATTTTCCCATGACATAGTTTCTCACCTAGATAATTACTAGTAGCAGAGCAAGAAGCCATACCTATGTTACAGTTGGGTCCATGAGATTCCAAATCCACAGATTTTTATTGTTCCAGAGAAGCTTTCAATGGTGTTGTACTAGCACAGAGTCCCTCTGATGTAGAGGGATTCATAGAAATCTCTTGCACTGATAGCTTCTTTTTGGCTCCAATTAGCCCGATACATTCTTTTTTCCTGCCAGCTTTTCATGTTTCTAAATCAGACTTTCTTTCCTTTTTTGTGCTACATTTGCAGTTATCTCTCAGGCAATGCCCAGATATTTTGAATAACACAAGTGAAAGGAAAAATATTGATATTCACATACTTATACCGACCACTTATGCAAACGGAGGTTCGCTTGAAGATGTTCCTTCCAGTGAAACATCCAAAAAACTTTGGTATTGGGGATCTGCAGGATTGGATTCCCTCGGCAATTCATGCTTCATAAATATTGCAATAAGCTTGGCTCACACTCCAAGGCTTATTAGCTATTTCCTCAATGATTACCACAGAGACTCAATGATAGGAAATGTAAGTTGCCGTCTCTTTTTATACTCATGTATGTATGCATGACTATTTGTCGGTTGCAAGTTGCATTTAGTTTTTCATTATGCACTATTTTCCATTCTTTTGCAAGTTATGCTGGTCTGCTAATTATCGACTCTAGTAAGGGTTGTTTGTGATGTCCAATACTACTTTGATACTATCTAAATGATAATTAATGAAAGCAAATTATCTCTGTGGATAGGATCATTATTGATCAAATTTTCACTTTTATGTTTTGAAACTCGCATTGAGCATGTAACTTTAAATTATATTAACTTGTAGACTCAAGTTATAACATCATTTTTATTTAGTTTATTGTTCTCACTTATGCTTATTTTTGCTTTCAAGTGCATTCTTGTTAGATGAACATATGCTACCTTTCTGGTGCCTCTGTAATTATTTTGTAGGTTAATGTAAAAGATATATATTTATGTTCATTTCTGATCTTTATGCACACTTTTATGTACTCCATAGATCCAGCCTTCAAATGTGAAGAGCATATTAATAAGACATCTATGTGAGGCCCTGGGCTACAGCTCTCCATTCATACAAGCCTATTTCTATCATTTAATTAAGTACTCATCTGCCTTGTCTCTTCGAAAATGAGATTGGTTTTGAATGCAAGTTTATGTCAATATTCTATGCTGCTTGTAATTTAAGAATTTATTTATTTGCATGATCACTGTAAGAAAAAGAGTTTCCCTTGTGAACATTATGACCTTTAATACTATGATAATATAGTGTCTCTTGATCCATTAACACACAACTGAAGCTTTCACATATAGTGAAAAATGGCAAGGATGAAGGCCGTTTTGTCTGGATATTAAGGGCACCTTTTGGAGTATTTAGAAGATGTAATTCTAAATTCTAATTACTACATCCTCTAGAGTATCTTATCTACTCGTAAATCCCTTCCAAACAAGACTTGAATTGCACGATATCTTCAGTATGACCGTGAATATGTAAGTGTTTCTCCTCTAAATTCAACCTATTAGTACTTTATATAAGTATCGTCATCAGCTAATGTTTTGTTACCTACTTGCGCGAAAAATCAAAGTTCTTGTATTCAAACTGCTGCTTTCTTTAGTTACAGACGGTATCATTCATGTTCTCCACCCTTCCTTACCTGCAATCTGATTTTCCATTCTGAATCAAATGTGATTATTTCTTTCAACAGCTGGTGTAATCGCATATTTCCTATTCAGGAAACTTGCGTTTTAACGGAGAAGAACTTACAGACAGTAGTATCAAAGCTTGTCCAAAGAGTACTTGGGCAAGGAACAAGAAAGTCTTGAAAGGCCCAATTATAACCTTGTGGTCAAGGAGTAATGGTGTTTTCAAGAAAAACCACACATAGAATATAGGTTAATTATACGTAAATCGTTGTTTGTTTTCAATTTATACGTAAACCATCTTTAAAATGTGCTTTTGTTCCAACCAGACCACCTGAGCCATATTTTTATCTTAACGTTAAATTATAACCTTGTACTATTCACGTTTTTAACATGTGATTTTTTTCCTAATCAGCCCTTAACCAATCCTAAACTATGCCATAGTAACT
This sequence comes from Asparagus kiusianus, assembly GCA_022839385.1. Lineage (NCBI taxonomy): Eukaryota > Viridiplantae > Streptophyta > Magnoliopsida > Asparagales > Asparagaceae > Asparagus > Asparagus kiusianus. The sequence goes on along the minus strand of BQKN01000108.1, from coordinate 208,428 downwards.
AACCTCACACATCATGACAAAACCCTAGGATAGCATTTGGGTACCATGACGTTTCCTTGTTTTCATGTGTTTTTCCAAAAATAAAATGTCATGCATTTAAAAACTATGGTGTTTTTTGAGCTAAAACATCATCAAATAAAAAACACAACACGCATTTCAATACACTTTCAAATGTTTTGAGTTTGGTGTTTTGGTTTTGAGTTTGAAGATGTGTTAATATAATATGTAGCATAATATGTTAATTATAATTTATACATAATATATTAATTATAATTAGTATAATTTGTTATCAACATGCTTATTATATTATATTATAAATAAATAAAATAAAATAAATTATATTAATAATTAAATTATCTTGTATAATAATAATATAAAAATATAATACATACTAATATTAATATATTGATAATATATTATATAATATATTGTCAAATAAATATCATAAAATAATAATTATATATAAATATATTAATACAAAATACAATAAAATAATTTGTTAATAATAACTAATCATATATTAATTATACAATATATGTACTATACAATAAAATAAATATTATATAATTATGATAATATTATTAATGTTTAATAAATATTATATTATATATTAATAATCATAAAATGTTATATAATGAAGTAATAATTTAATAATAATATAGCATATATTATATACTGTGTAATATAAAATTTAATATTAATATATTATATAGTAAACAATATATTATATAGTAAAATATTATATTAATAATAAAATATTATATTAGTAACAAATGTTAATGTAATAATAATATATTCATAATATAATAATATTAATTTATACCATGATTTATTAACAAACTTTAATTTATTAAAAACTATAATATATAACATAATGTTAAGATATTAATAAGAGAAAAACTTATGTCAACTTAAGTGGACCATCCACCAAAGTTTTTATCCATTGATGAAAAGTCTCTTCATATGATGCACGGGTCTCGAGGTATCATCAATGGATAGAAACTTTGGTGGATGGCCCACTTAAGTTGACATAAGTTTTTTTCTATTAATAATATATTATTTATTAATAATATACTAGTTAATATAATATAACATAATTAATAATATAATATATTAGTAATAATATACTATTAAGGATTAATATAAAAAAACCCTTAACTTTGGGCGAGTATCAGAAAACCCCCCTTAACTTTCAAAATATCTGAAAACCCCACTTAAGTTTAGGGGTTATCAGAAAACCTTCATAAGGTTTTATAACAAAACCCCCTAACGGCGTTACCTTTTATTATCCTAAATTTTCAGTGAAACAAAATACTCCTTAATAGGGATTTCGCCCACGCGTGATAAAAAAAATTTAGTTTAACACATTAATCAGATTTCTTACAGAAAAACTCTCTGAGTTTTAAAGAAAACTCTCCCACTAAAAATCCTTACCGGGAGTACTTTTGTTTTGCTGATAATTTGGGATAATCAGGGTAACGCCGTTAGGGGGGTTTTGTGATAAAAACCTTAAAGTTAAAGGGTGTTTTCTGATAACCCCTAAACTGAAGGGGTTTTGTTTTCTGATAACCCCTAAACTTAAGGTGGTTTTCTAATATTAAGCCTACTATTAATGATATATAATATATGATATAATTACTAATATATATATATTAACAATAGTAAAATATTATATAAATAATAAAATAATATTATTTTATATTTGTATTAAGTTCAATGTTACATTAAACGCTGGACGCTTCTAGGCGTCGGACTTGACGCCCAACGCTTAGTCTCCTAGGCGGGTGTCTAAGCGGTTTTTGGGCGTTTTTTTTATTCGTTTAAGTGGTGGTCGATGAGGTTTTGCTGAAGGTCGGAGGAGGTAGTAGAGATGTTCATATTTGAAGGTTAATGGAGTTTGGAGGACGTGTAGGCTACGACACATAAAATCACAATCAAAGCCTACAGGGTGCAATCTACGTAAGCAGACAATGCTCCCATAAACGCTCGTAAAATCTAGGTGGGCAGCCTAAATATCCCCTAGACGCTAGGCGCTAGTTAGGCGGCTTAGGTACTGCCTAGGTCTAGACGTACGCCTAAGCGGACTAGGCGGAGGTTTTTTAAAACAATGATTAAGTTTAATACAATAATGTAAAATAAAAATCATAACGTTTTGATCATACTATATTCTATATAATTCTTAATTAATGTATTTATAATATATTTAGTACTAATGTTATAAATAATCAAACTAGTGTTGACCAAAACCATTCACGGTGGTGTTTTAAAGACACTGGGGAGAAAACACAATACCATGGTGTTTTTTATACAAAAACACAACATGAAAAATACCGTAGTATTCAAACGAGCTTAGAAAACAACAATGGAGAATCTTACAAGGATGAAGATGGTGTTGTGGTCTTCAGTCCCTCTATCACGTCCCCAAAATATGCAATATATTTGGAGATGCTTGGCAACGGCAACATCACATGCTAAGCTGGCTATGCACTTTATTATTACAAATAAAATTCACATAAAGAAATGTTGTTGGTATATAAAAGTCTCATAGCAAAAACAACATAATAGCATGAGAATGCGCAATAACACTAAATACTTTTAAATTGTAAAATCACACTTTGCAAAACTTTCATGAGTAGCATGTGACAGTGTAATAAAAGAATATTAACAAAATTTAAGAAACAATACAAAATAACACTAAAACTTTTAAACTGTAAAATCACACTTTGCAGAACTTTTTCAGTTGTCACACAAACATTATAAAAATTATAGTCCATTAGTATGAGAATGCACATCAATCACTAATCAACTCGGGGACAGAATGTAGCTAGCACTACTATAGGTTGCTTGAAGGTGTCTTTTCTCTTTGCCAAAATGTGACGCCCCTGGTTTGACACGTGGCTACAGTCCAAGGTGATTCCAAAGATATCAAACTTGTCATCCAACCAACACCGTGCATAAATACGTTTCACTGTCACCATTAATATCACTCTAGCAGATGTCAAGTATAGTGAGGATACAAGCATATATAACAAAGATGAAAATATAATGAACACAATGTAGAGAAGAGATATCCAAACGTATCTATTATTATGTTCCAATAGAAGAAAAGAAAGTACATCTGATAAATTGAAATAAGAACAATGAGTCTCTAAGCATAAGTGTTAACTAAACAGTACTAAGACACCCAACCTCCAAAATAAAATACATCTCTAAAAAAAATTAAAATCATATATAGTCCACTGTAGAGCACCAACTAGCTACCTATGAATGACAATGATTATGTTAATCCCCTCAACCTGTGGCTCTCCGAAACGCTGACCCGTTATCTAAAAAGAGATGAATACAATAATGTCAGAGCGCTAGCAAGAACATCTCCGTCCGTCCCTAAGGGAAGAGCTAACGCATATAATAGAGGCTCTACCTATAATATGTATAATCTACCTATATCGTTTACCCTGTACTAAGAGGAGTTAAGATTTAGAAACCCACAACATGAGATGAGTACGCCGATGGAATAATCCAACCAAGAAAACACTCATATATATATACCATGCATCTCAAATTGTGAATCGCTAAACACCAACTCCCAAGATATTATAAACAGATAATAAAACAAAATGTCACCAAAACCTCAACCAGAACATGACATGAATGTCAATCACAGTATCTCACCCTACCCTCGGTAGGTGGCATAGAAACAAATATACGATGCTCTGAATCCTCATCAAAAGTGTATACCACCACATAAGAATGTGATAATGATTTACTTAATCCACAAACAGTATTCACCTGAATTCTAGACGTCCCAAAGATGTAGAGTGTATTCGTCCGCATAGTCATGCAGCTTACGGACTAAAGCACTTGGAGTGTAGTCGCACGTAATATCATGTGGTACATAGACATGCACAATCAACTACCGAAACAATGATGCATCACGGAGTGTAGTCGCTCGCTAAATCTCATACGGTGCACGAACTAACGCACTCCGAGTGTAGTCTCCCGCTATCTCATGCGGTGCACGAACTAATGCACTCAAACACCCAAACAAAGACACATCACAGAGTGTAGTCACCCGTAATCTCCTGTGGTACACGGACTAACACACTCAGAGTGTAGTCGCCGGTGTTCTCATGCGGTGCACGGACTAGTGCACTCAAGCGGAGTATAGGCATATCAGCCTAATCCAAAATACAATACAAACAAAAGAGATGTGGAGTCTCGGTGCTCAAAGTATCCTGTGTTAGACCCTAGAGGGGGGTGATTAAGGTCTTATGCTAATCTAATCCGATTAAATACCAATTAAAATTAATTAACAAATATATTCTTGTAAGATAGATATACAAAGAGTTATATGCAGGAATATGCAATATACACAAGGTGATATATCCTATATGATAGAAATATATGCAAGGATATATAAACAATAAGATATATCCTAACAAAGAGATATAAACAATGTATGTGCAAGGATATAAAACTAACACAAGGGTAAACAATATGAACTAGATAGTGGATCATATAAATAATGAGCTAATGATAATGAGGACAAGAAATATAAACACAAGTATAAATAAACGCCAAAGCACACTCAAACACAAGATATGATCACGGAGTTCGGACATTCCGTCCTACGTCTCCGCTCCCCACTCCCGGGGAGAAATCCACTATCACAACCGGGTTTTCTACGCTCACCCGAATAACGTTTACACCTCACAGTGTCGGTTTTCAATGCTTACCGATCAACGTCACTCCTCACAATCGATTTTCTAGTTCACCGAAAACTTTACAACACACTCGGTTTTCTAGCTCTCCGAAAACCTTACAACACTCACAATGTAACAAATATAAATTCGTTCTCTACAATAGGTGAGAACACAATTAAGCACAACTCAATGTTACAATCTCTCACCATCCAACTATACTATGTATGTAAATACTAAAAGCTCAATGTGGGTGTGTGTAACAATGAGTAAAATCAAATCTAACTCAAATAGCAAACTAGCAATAATAAGAATATGAAAATCAATAATGAAATTGCTAGAGAATAGAGTTAGAAAAATTTCTCTATAAACACAAAGAAAAGGATGAAAAGGATTGAGAATGAATCCCTCAATCTGCAGTGAAGACTTCCTCCTTTGTAAACAGAAACTCAATCTTAAACAAACAGTAAAACCCTAAACGCTTGTTTAAAAACTTTGTTAAAAACACTTCTTGATTGGTCAAAGAAGAGATCAGCAATGTGGTAGTTATACCCATTCAAGATCTCAACAAAAACCCCAAAACAAATGACAACAAAGCCCCCAGAAACCAGCTCAGAAAAATAGCCGTTAGTGTCTAACGGATCTATTGTCGGTCGACCGAAAATTCTGTCGGTCGACCGACGGAGAGCAAAAAACACGAAGACCAGCTCTGGACAATCGTCGGTCGACCGGTGCGGTCGACCGATGGAGCTTTCGGTCGACCGACCAACTCTCTGTCGCCCAGTGATAAAAGATCAAATGATCGGTCGACCGGTGCGGTCGACCGAATACTGATACTTCAGAAAACTGATTTGCTGATTTGAAAACGCTGTTTAAAAATATCAAATAAATTCCAAAAAATATAAAACTTTGGGGAATGATTGTAGACATGATAATAAGCATGCTACAGTGACTGGTTATCGGAAAGGACCTCCCAAATAAAAAATATCATCATTTTACAAAATAGTCCAAAACATGAAAATGTGAGATACTTAAATTTTGATGTTTTGACATAAACCAACTTTTGAAACTTTGTGAAATGTTTTTATAGACTTAGTAAAACATGTATAAACTGATATTGAAGTCTATAAACTAAGAATACAATATTTTCACAAAATTGCATATTCTATGCAATGTTTTCAAAAACACAATAGAAAATATGAAATATATAATTTCATATATATAATCTTAAAAACTCAAAACACATGTATGTATATATATAAATATATATATATGCATAGAAACCAAAACTTATGTATATATATATAACTATATATATATACGAAGAAACCAATAAATGTGTGTATAGATATTGAGCTTAGAGTATATGACACACATAATATAAAATCTAAAACTACATTACCCAAGCAATCTTGATCTTCAATTAAGCTTGACTTGATACACTTGCGGATGAAGCTTGAACTTGATCTTTTACTTTGAATTGTAAGAGCTTCAACCCGACATTCCGCCAACCTCCTTATTGTTGTGATCGTGTAGGCTCAATTCATCCAACCTCCAACAACGTTGTTTGTCTATAATAAATAAGAAAACACAAATACTAGACAAACAACATTAGTGGTAAATTGTTTGTTAAACATCATTAAAACAAGAAGGCCAACATTCTGTGGCTCATCGTAACATCATGCGTCTCTCAACCTAACTCCGACATCTATGCAGAAATATGATGGGGAGCATAGGTGCTTGTAGTATCCCATGGGTCATCGCAATATCATGCGGCTCACTACCTATCTCGACCATCCATGCAGACATATGACGGTGACATATGTAACTCGGTACTTGTCGCCCTCACGTCGCCACAAACTCATCACATGGTTCACACACTCTCAAGGGTCCGTGCATACCCAAACCCAATACGTACACTCTCATGGCCACACACGCGTATCGACGTGTGGCCCGCGCATCATGTCCGCGACCAAATGTGCAAGACAACACAATACCCGATCTGTAAATACTAACGCCGTCGGTGAACAATAATTCTAACGGTGAATAGTAATTCCGACGGTGAACAACAACAATCGTCCACATAAGTATTCGAAATTATTAAGTCTTAATCGGTAAACACTAATGCTGTCGGTGAATAGTAATTTTGGTGGTGAATAGTAGCAGTCAACCACACAGTAAGTATTCAGAATTACTAAGTTTTAATCGGTAAATACTAACGACGTTGGTAAACAATAATTTTAGGTGATGAATAGTAACTCCGATAGTGAACAATGATTTTAACGATTTTAAATCATCCAAATCATATATTTTCTTCATTTCGGAATTGGTTTTAAATCATCCAAGTCATATATTTTCTTTATTTAGGAATTGGATCTAAAGTTCTATTCATCAATTTAGGGTTTAAACCATCAAAATTAGAACTAATTAGGATGTAGTTGGAAAAATATAACTTGCCTTTAGAAGAGGTTTTGATCTCTCAAACGGTTGATTCGTACGAAATTCATTCACAAAAGTTATAGATCTGGCATTCCTCTAGAACTTTGCTTCACAAAGTTTTCAAAATTCGAACATAAAATTTTGGGTTTAGAGAGGGGGAAGGTGGCTGCTCACGTGTGAGAAGGGAGGAAGAGAGAGAGACGACACAGAGAGAGATGAGGGTTTATAATTTAAAAATTGGGTTTCAGTCTCCATCATCAGAACGCAACGAAACTTTTCGCACAACACGGTCTCGATACTCTAAGAACAATGGTGCAAACCTCTTGTCCATCTGATCAATAGAAAAATGACTGAAATTGAAAATACAGTAGATTTTAGCAAAATCGCGATACCGAGGCTGAAAATACGAATCGATGTCAAATCGATTCCAATCTGATCCATTCATCCCAGAATGATCACATTTATTATTATTTACAATAATAATTTTAAATTTTCTGGGTTTTACACAAAAAAGCCACTTTAACACTGATTGGTACATTTGATATCATACGGTAGGCTTAAACAATTACTTCACTCCATAATGGACTTTTGAGGATTTTTTATCATTTAGAAACTATTCACTTGGAAAGAATTTTTTAGTCAATGAAGCGCTTTACTTTCAATATTCAAAATTTTCTCATATTCCTTCACAAAAAAAAATTATTTCTAAGCTAATCGTATTTACAATATTTGAACAATAAATCAATGTTTTAGTAAATGTGATTTGAACAAAACACTTAAAGAAATATCTCATAAGATTTATCCGACAAAAGTATCTTATAAGAATTTATAAAAATAATTTGAGATATGTCTTTTTCTACAGATTACATACGCTAAACAATTTTTGTTAAAATAGTTATAAAAATAACTTAAACATCATCACACTTTTATATCTTCATATATGCATACAAAATATACATGTTTGATCCACCATTTAAATACTTACTAAAAATTCACTATTTGTACCATGCTATTATGTATTCATGAATAAATCTATACTACTTATGAAGGAGAAGACCCATGTCCGAACTTTTGATTTTCTTTTTTACCCTCCCTTTTTTTGTTAATTCGCAACTATACCATTATATATAATTAATTCTTAACTAACGATTCATAACCTCTTCTTAACTAAGCACCTCTTCATTTTCCCTAAATATTTGGTCATTCACTAGAATATATTAATAATTTATAATAATAATAAAATCTATAAAATATATTATAATGTATTATAAGGAATTATTAATTATAATAATATATATTATACAATAAGTATTTAATAGTTATTGTACATGATTACAATTATTAATTATATTATTAATAAAGGCATAATATTACAAATTATTGCCATTAGTTAATAAATATTATAGTAAAATATCTTCATGGCATAACTATTTAATAATATAAAAAGTTTAGTCATATCAACAGTTTTTGCATAAACTAATTATTACATTATTATCTCTTAATAAATTGTTTAATAACATAATAATATGCTAATTTAAATAACTATTAAATGAATTAGTTAATAATAGTATAAATGCAAATTCTATTATTATTGAAAATTGTCCAAAAAAATACCTTAGTAGTAGTTAAATATACATAAAAGTAATTGTAAACAAGAGTGTAAAAATGCAATAAAATGTGTTGATTAAAAATGAAATATGATTTAAACTCAATTATTCTATTTTAAAGGTGGTTTCAAAGAAAAATCCCAAGAGTAATTTAAGGGGGGGGGGGGGGGGGGCGGAAAAAAAAAAAACCACCTTTAAAATAGAGTCATTTAATAAAAATTACATATGAGTTTCAATATATACATAAACCATGATCAAAGAGTTTTTTTCACAATCATCCACCATGGCCCACTTTTTAGTTAATTTTTTGGTAATTAATCTTATGTAATCTACATTAAGGATCATCTCCTAGGATACCCGGACACTTCATCTGGGTTGCTGTATCCATGTCTGACAATTCCCATGTTCGTGTCCGTGTTGGACACTCCTTGGACACAACTTGAGTACAAATAAACATTTATTTAGAAGTGTCCTCATTATATAACACATGTTTTTGGTTAAAAAAACCCTATGATACACTTCTTGAACATATTATCGAACAATCAACCTCGAAATTATACAGCTCGTTAAACTCGGGGCATGTTCATTTTAGCACATCCCTAGTTCAGAGGTATGATTTTAAAGGCTCATTTGGGTATTTAGTTTAAAAATGATCGGTTTTCAATTTATAATGTACTCAATAAAAGAAACATAAAAATTGTGTAAGGATCTTAGTTCTCATAACATGTGAATGAAAAACTATATCGATCTCATATAGATTATTAGTTTGAATATGTATGTATATAGTCGTGTTACCATATCTTAACTTTTACAATTTTGTCCTATCCTGTGTCTGCTCTTGTGTCCATGTCCACGCCCGCACTCACACCCGTGTCCATGTAACATATATCATCTCTCTATTATATTTGGTATCTGACAACTAATTATAGGAAAATCGAAGAAAACTTGACTCAAAAAGTGAGTCCATGTGGTTGATTGTAATAAAAAATATTTTAGGTGGTTTGTGTATAAATTAACAACAAAGATGGTTTCTCTAGAATGATCCTAATTTAAAGATGCTTTGTAGGAAAGAATCCATTAATTTGTATTAGCTAAATTACTAGATTTGCTTATAAAATGACACTCATTTATCAATAAGACATAAGAATTATAACACTGGCAACAACACTTATAAAGTGACTAAACCTACTTTGATCACCGTTTTTCAGATTTGAGCGGCCAAAATTAAGAACATTTTGCATATATACCCCTCAAGTCTCCCATATTTTCATGTTTAACCTCTAGATTTTACTATTTGTTAAACAACTTAACTATCTCTCTCTCCACCATCTTCATCACCTCCCCTCCCCTTCTCTCCCAATCCCCAACCTCCCCTCCCAAATGCCCAACCTCCCCTCCTCACTCCTTTCTCCAACCTTACCAATATTCCTATTCATTCTCCCGTCTTCCCTCACTCTTCCCCCCCTCCCCCCCTTCCCTTTCCCCTCTTTCCTCCCCCTTCCTCTTTCTCCTGTCTCCTCACAAACATTTACCTGAAGCGCAGGAGGAAGTGGAGGAAAGGAAAGAGAGGGGAGGGAAGGGAAGGAGAGTGAGGGAGAGGAGAGAGACGTTGAGAAGAGTTGTAAAAATGAAAAAGGGAGGGAGAGAGTGTTCTTTTTGCAAATATGAGAGTGTTCTTTTTGCAAATATTAGAATCTGGGGGATAGATTTGTAAATATGGGGGTTTTGAGGGTTATATATGCAAAAGTCCTTAAGTTTACCGCTCAAGTCCAAAAATCAGCGCCTGGAGTAGGCATTATTGGTTAGGTGTTGTTAACGCCTTTAGTTTTTATGCTTTATTGGTAAAGGGGTGTCTTTTTATAGCCAATTTATGTTAATGGAAATATGTTTCTTCCTTCTGACAAGTTACTTAGTCATTATCCTCACAGAAGATCAAAATTTTAGTTTGAAAAGCCATCTTTTTGAGAATCTCAAGTGTTTCTGATTTTATCAGGGTGAGCTCGCTCTAGCATTTGCTGAGTTACAGAGGAAGCTATGGGTTTCTGCACCAAGAGAAGATGTTCGAAGATTACTTGATATAAAGCTTGCTCGTTTTGCCCAGCATAGTGGGTTTAGCCTACAGGATTCGCAAGTTAGTGTATTTATTCGTTCTCGGAATATTTATATAGTACCATTAGTTGCCAAGGATACTCAAAGTTGGCCCATAGGTTTTGCTATTTGTTATTAATAACTTGCATTCCAACTAGCACCGACATTTGTCGTATTAGTCTAGCAGTAGTGTATAAAGAATTCTCAAGTGGGCATAACACTCCTGTGTATCATTTTGGAGTTAATCTGCAAGACTGAGCTTGACAATTAACAATTAAGAGAATATACTCAATTCTTTCTTTGAGAAATGTTGTAGAAGGTTAATTAATTGTTTTATTGTGTCCTTGTAGGATATTCTCAGATTTCTATTGGATGGGCTTCATGAGAATCTAAACCGTGCAAGAGTCAAGAAGGATATTACAGTTGAGGATTTATGTAATTCGGCACAACATGATTCTATCATAGTTGATATCTTCCAAGTGAGTATTGCACGGTTTTGTTCATCATAAATTATAGGGCCTTTTCCCTAGAAACCACTTCAAAATAAGGGTCATTATACATAAATCACCATTCATTGCCATTTTATATATAAACTATGTTCAAAGTGGGGTTTTGTTTCAATCAATCACCTCTCAGTAAATATTTTCACTGATAACCCTATAATACTCTTAAAGACTCACTTTCAAGTTATGCGACTCACTTTGTTGATGTTACGGCCTAGTTGGGATACAAGTCACATACCTTAACCGTGCAGTTTTAAATTCTTTTAGTGAAAATTTGACTAGGAGGCGGTTGATCGGAGTAAAAACACATTTGAAAGGTGGTTTAAGTATAAATAGAAAATGAAAGGTTTATAAATAGAAAATGAAAGGTTATCTCTACATAATGATCCTATTTTTAAGTGGTTTGTAGAAAAAAAGTCTTTAAATTTGTCATGGTTTACTTGTGTAATGTGTGATGCCCCTGGTTTCACACAAGGTAACAGTCCAAGGTGAACGAAAGAATGTCAAACCTGTCATGCACCCACACTATGCAATAACACGTTTCACCATCACAGCAATATCTCTCTGGTGGAATCAACGATAAACAAGTGTAGGTACAAAGCAGATAGAATAATAATGCAATAAACATGATAAGGAAAAGAGAGAATCCAATAGTATTAATATCATGTTCCTACTGAATAAAATGAAATACAACTGAAAAAAATGAGAAGTATCTCAATACAGCGAGTCAAATAAAATAGTACTAAGGCACTCAACCTTTACAAAATGAGGTACAACTCTAAATGTTCTAAAAATAAATAATAACTACTGTGGAGCATAAATAACTACTAAATATATAATGCTGGAAACTAATCTGCATCTCCATTAACCTGCGACTCTTCGTGCGTCTGGCTCGCTGCCTAAAAAGAGGGGAAACAACGAGCGTCAAAACGCTCGCGAGATCATCTCCACCGCCCCCAGGGAGAGGGGGTAAGAGTGTATAAGAAAATACATTAGTACATATGTTAGTACATATAGATATAAAATCATCTATCCTGAACTAAGTGGAAATTGGTATATAGAAATCCACAACACGAGAATGGGTACGTCGAAAAGACGCTGGCTGTCTAGAACTATAGAAAAGACTTTGTTCCTGTCCAAAATTTGCAAGAAGACCCTGTTTGTCCAGAATTGCATGAAGGACCTTGATGTATTCAGTAATTGTTGAAAAGACTCTGACCCATCAAGAAAAGATCCTAGCTATGTTGAATTTTCAAAAATGTCCTGAGATGTGCAGAATTTCAAAAATGCCCCTAAACCGCTATAGAGATCATAAGATAGCTCTCAGAATCTACAGAAGTTACAAGATGATGCAAAAATTGCAAAAATATGCTCAAGAGAAGCTACAGACCTCTACATCCCTAAACTAGATAAAAATCTGGTGTAGAAAGAAAACACATGGGATAAAATGTGATGTAAAAGAAGTGCATCACGCGATATATACAACGCAAAAACTTGTACACAATCAAAATCAAAAGGTTCAATTTTGCCGACCTCTAAGTCATTAAACTAGATAAATAGATATAAAATCTGAACAACAAATCAAATTTGACCTCTACGTCACTAAACTGGGTCAAAAACCAAATTCCATATCTCCGTCGTTAAATTGAAAAATTCCAAATTTGGCCTCTATGTCATTAAACTAAGCCAACTAAAATCTGACCTGCATGTCTCACTAATCTGGAATCCTAAAAACCAAACTCATAATCTACATCACTAAACTGAACCAAATAGCAAATTTGACCTCTATATCGTTAATCTAGATCAAATTCTAAACTTCACCTCCACATCCCAGAACTGTAAAATATCAAATTCGACCATTATGCCACTAAATTGAAATTTCAAATTTAAACTACCATCTGGTTAGAAAGTCATCCCCTAATCAGAAGACTATAAAATCTTATACTTTAATAAGAAAGTCCTCTACTTGTCAAAAGGCCTAAAATTCCATTCTTAATAGAAAAGTCCTCCATTTATCAAAAATCCATTGAAATCCATCTATCGAGGAAGTCCTCTACTCATTAGAAATTCAACTTCATCTAATGAGAAAGTCCTCTACTCATTAGAGAATTCTAAATCAATATATATAGAGCAGGAAAGCCCTCTCACCGTTACAAAAATTCAAATAAACTTTTTTCTAATGAGAAAGTCCTCTACTCGAAAGACCCAAATCAAACTCGACTTTTATGTCTCTAAACTGGAAAAATTACAAAAATTAGCTAAAATCAAGATAGGTTGTCAGGTCTCTAAACCGACAAAAGAAACCAAATGTAAAATGGGGGTATGCCTTTGGTTAAGCCATGTACCCCAGAATAATTTGAAACAAAATAAATTTATTGGAAGCCATAAATCCACAATTAATAAAAACTCTATCTCAATGGTGAATTATGTGCATTGTTCACATCATATGCAGAGATGGACATTTTTAACCCCGTAGTTTCATTTTCACATAATTGGCATTGTCGAGATTTTTTGCTAGAGGTTTGAGTGGACGTAGTTGGGTTCGAGGTTCTAGACTATGTTGTTCAGGTTCAGTTTGCCATCTCAAGGTTGAGACACGATCTACTGATTGTTGTAGGAGCCTAAGTTCTTCATCAAAGATTTAGTCAAAGCTAAGATCGGTTAAACTTAGGTCTAACTCAGTGCATTCTTCCTAAAAATGTTCACTAGGTGTTCCCTAGATCAGATCAAGTTCTAGGGGTTGGTTAGCTGGATCACTGGGTTATTTTCCTAGATTGAAGATGTTCAAGTCTACATTCATGTTTCTGGATTACAGTTTCATTGGACCGGTCCTATACTTGATCAATGCATTAGTTGTAGGTAAGAATGGTCGCCTAGGATGACTGTAATCCGATCCTTGTGATTTAGAACAGGTTGGTTGCTTAATATAAAAAAATCAACTGGAAAGATGAAATCCCCAACCCTGATTAGAACATCCTCAATTTCTCTAATGAATGATGAGGACACTTGACTGGAAGATTTTTGAATCTATCAAAATATACTTCCAGAATGGTTCGACACTAATTTGTCTGAACTATAATATTTGGTTCATAAGGCGTGTTGTTTTATTGATAGGATTTTTTTTCAAAGGAAAGTCTTAACAAATTCCCTCCATGGTGTCTCCGGGTATGTTATACAATCATTTCTTGGTTTTTTTTCTAAGAGCAAAAGGGATATTGCATGCACCAATGAAACTCTCATTTTTCCCTTTTTCTTAAGGTTGTTTATAAAGATCTAAGAAAAAGATCTATTAAAAAAAAGAGAAACAATGTAAAGGAGCAACCACTTCAATCAAGTTATGGTCCTCTTCGCCAAATGTAAATCACTAGACGACTCCTAACCAATCGTTCCTCCAGACCATAACATACATTAGATTAATTGACCAATTGGCTAGATAAGAGTAAGTACGGAGTGGGTGCCTACTGAGTGTAACTCAGAAACCAATTAAGTAACCTCATTTCTTGCGAGGACTTGCGAGTGGTTTTTTTCATTCTAGAGATATAGTATGGATATGGATGGAAAGCTAGCGAACTAGTAGCTATTTTACCCCTTGATCTTCTTTTCGAGGCAATTGGATATTATCCCCATATTCTAACTCTAAACCATCTGATTATCAAGTTTTTTATTTTTTCTGCAATTGAAAGGTCTTTCCCGAGCTATCTATAGGGATTTTTCCAGGAATCTATAGGTATTCCTCTGCTTCTATCAAAGCTGCTTTCTTTTCTAGATCGGTGTGAAACGGGTAAGTGGTGTGAGAGCATGAGTTTTTGCAGTAAATAAGCCGTCTTTCAAGCTTGGAGGTAGCTCACTCTGACTTCTTTCCTTACACACCAACCGAATCAACCAACCTTAGAGCAAGTTCACCCCTTCAGATCTCTAATCCCCTATTGAGCTGGAATCTTTAGATGCCGATATCTAATAAATTTTAAGGTTTGCTTATATAAGATAAGTGATTAAGTGATTTTTGGACTAAATAACGGGTGATGATATCCCTCACTTTATCTTATTTATTGGGTTTGCCTGCCAAAATATTTTAAGTGAATGTACAAATGCTAGGTTCAAATCACTTTGGTGATCCTTACTAACTATATGCAAATGTAACCCTAGAAAGAAAAGAGCAACTAGCAGTGAATACCCTAATCAAATGTGAAAATTTTGACATATTGAGCAACTTATATTGGATAATTATATTGCATTTGACATTTTATTCTTGTAAATACTGATTTGTGAGATTCCTAGTAAGTTCTATTTCTTAAACTGAATGAAAATATACAATCTAAATTAATAAAAAGCATTAGAAGTGACAAGTAATCCAGATAGTATTTAATTACATGAGCGGTCATCCAAGCAATTAAAATATGGATATACATGCCCAACTACGAGAGAAATATAGTGACCAGTAATAACTCGTCTTTCTTTAAGAGAAAACTTTGACTTGTCGTAATTCAAGTTTGTATATAACTCCTTAAATTCTCTTAAATATATGACAAACTACTAATTTTGTGGCTGTTTCCATTTTATCATTTTATGTTGTTAAAATGCTCTAGAAATTTACCTATTGGGTGGGTTATTCAAGAGTCATCCAATATGATACAAGAAATCCACAGAACTTTTAAATTAATTTTCTGTAGCATTTTACTAAAGCAACATGATTAATTAAAAATATGCATTAACACGAGGCATTTCTTGTATTATTGATGAAACAAGAGCACTTAAATGCTAAAATTTCTTATTATCTTTTCAATTGGGAACTTTATCAATATAATCTTGTTCTTCAAATTGATCATTCCTAGTAATTAAGGAATTTAAATTTTTGGACCCTAGATGTTACATTATTTTCTTGTTTTTCTCATTCAGTTTTTTGTATTTTCTTGAAATTGATTTTAAATCAAACTTCATAAAAATAATATCTAGAGTATATTGGTTGACTACAGGGGGGGTACAAGTCGACAGTAACTTGTCCAGAGTGTGCGACTTGCTCAGTCACATTCGACTTGTTTACATACTT
>BQKN01000108.1:146647-166829 GCA_022839385.1 Asparagus kiusianus | reverse complement strand
ATATATATATAAGTCAATATATACTTTTTTTGTTTATGTTTGTTTTATATATATATATCTTGAGACCTGAGACCTTGTAACACATTTTTCTAAATTGTGTGTGTGTTCTCTTAGGCTCTTTGAATGTGAGTTGTGACTAGCACGTTTTTATATCTATGTTTGCTCATATTTAGTTGTTTATTCTTTTATGCTTTAAGGCTTTTTGATAGGGGGAGCCTTTCCCTACCTCTCTCCTTGTTTATACTCACCGTGCCTTTTTGATAGGGGGAGATTTTGCTCTCTTCTTCCTTATTGTTTTCCCCATTTTGATGTTGACAAAGGGGGAGAAACAATTTTATTGTGAGTATTTCATTTATTTGCTTTCTATTTGCTTTCTATTGGTTTTATGCATGAGAATTATAATTTGTATATTCATTTGGTATCATGCATATTTTGTATACTCTTTGTGTAGATTGTTTGTCATTATAAAAAAGGGGGATATTGTTAGGACTCACGTTTATGAGCATACTTTCTAATCTAGTTTTAATGATTAATAAACAATTTATAATTTTGTTTTCTTGTATTTTTGTTTCTCATATATGTATCCATGTTGAAAGGATCTGTGTCATAACGATGATATTTTGAATCAAGCTAACGCAAATCAAGTCCAAGATTCAAGATCAAGCTTCATGCACATCAACTTGGGTATAATAGCTTTAGGAATTATACTTTGTGTGTTATGCTTGTAGGCACTAAAAAATGCCAAAAAACAAAGGAGGGTCGAAGCTCACTACAAGCACGACGAGGGTCGTCACATTGATGAATCTCATCTCAACTTATGAAGTACAAACAGCACCTCACCCCCCATCAGAAATGAGGCTCTTCATTGAAGACGAAGTTTGCCCAGAAACAAAGTTCTCCTAAAAACGAAGGCGAACCTGACAACTTACCTCACCAACAAGGGTCAAGCTTGCCGGAACGCTTAACTTACAAAGCTCACTAAGCTCATAACAAGCATGACGAGGATTATTACAATGACAGACCTTGTTTCAAACAACAAAGCTTGTCGTTGGAAATAAGATTTGAAGTTAATCAATCAAGACAAATCTCAAGCTCGTCAGTGAAGATGAAGCTCGTCAGTGAAGACAAAGCTCATCAGAGAAGATGAAGCTCGCCAATGAAGAGGAACTTCGTCAGGTGAAGTTAGTCAGTGAAGGCAAAATTCATCAGAGGAAGCTCGCCATATTGCAAACCCTGTCTTACCAGTAGAACCTCGCTACGCATTGAGGCTTGTTTAATCTGACGAACCTCGCTACGCAACAAGGCTCATCATTTACATGAAAATTGACTATAACGGTCCTGAAGACCCAGTCACCCACGCGGATTGAATCTAATGAGTACGTTACGTCCCCAGCAGCCCACATGGGCTAAATCCAAGGAGTCAGTTACTCCAAAACCCTATGGTTTTAGCATGTCGGTTACGTGCTAAAGCCTTATAAATAGCCATGAATGGCTATGAAGAGGGGACTTTTTAATCATTGGAGATTTCAAGCAGAGCTTTTGTGCACAAGTATAAGTCCCGAACCTTGGTTCTAACAGCCTAAGCTATTATCAAAAGCTTAAGCGATCTTTTTCTGATCGTCAACAGGAAGTGAACTCGGCTTGAGCATCGAGTAAGGCATCCTTTAGTCACTAAGAATCCACGTTAAACTAAAGAGAAGTTGAATTAACATTATCTTCCTCTGTAATCGAGAGAGAATGATTGTAAGGGATTCAAACCAAGTGATCGAATCCATTTTTAAAACAAGAAATTCAATCATACATTTTTTGATCCTACATAAGATGGCGACCACAATGGGAGAAGTCATCCTCTCTGAAGAGATGATCGTGGTGCAATCAGACAAGATCGGCATAGGAACTGATGTCAAGACTTTGGTCATCAGGTTCAACCAGTCCAAGTATCAGGAGTTCCTCTCCTCTCGTACTCCTAGTCCTATGAAGGCTTGCAAGTGTTGTCGAGTCTCTTATAAGACTTTAGCTCATGTGGCTTCTGACGATTCATCTCGAGTTAATCTCGAGAAGAAATCTTTGCCTCTAAATGATGAGGCTCCGAAAATTAGCTGTCAAGCTAAGAGGTAGGAATTTAAGTAACCTTGCCAAATTTTGGTTGCTTCTACTGAACAACCTAGCCAGAAATTGGCTGTTGTAGAATATGCTGTTAATTGCTCTCAAAATGAACAAGACAACATCGATGTCAGAACCAGGCTCTCTGCAAGGCTCGAGCCCTAGTCTTGTCAGACGATTTTCATTATAGGCCACGAGACAACATGTCTAAGGCCTGCAATCCCACTAAGGGTTGATCGGCTGAAGGTTGTCAAAATGACGAACCTCACCCTTGTACCCAAGTATGCTCAAACGATGAACTTTGTCTTCAACATGAGGTTCATTTGACTCAATAAGTTTGCTCTGCTATTAAAGATAGCTAAACTCAGGCTCGTCAAGAGGACGAACCTCGCTCATGTGCCCATATGCCATCTAATGACAAACCTCATCTTCAACATGAGGCCTGTCTGAAGCAACCACTGCAAGCTCACCCTGCTGTTTGAGCCGGCCAAGGTAAAGCTCATCAGGATGACGATTCTCAAGTCAAGATCCAACCAAGACGATGAATGCATCAAGCTCATCTAGCCAAGCAATCTCATCTCGGATATGCAAAAGACGATGCTCGTCCAACTATCCAAGCTCACCAATCTCTGACACTTAGAGATTCTTGCTCATGCAGCCCCAAATTGCTAGAGCTAACTGGGGGTGGTCCTAGTACTAATCTCCATGGCTATCTTGTCCGCAAACGTCGTATGAGCCAAATGCAGTCTCATTGCAACTGTGAGAAGCTTATTTTCGCAGTACTTTCCCGATGCTAATGTGGAGGATTGATACCTATGCCTTCAGTCTTTGAGTGAATAACTGAACCATTGATAGTTCCATCACCTAGAAGAAGACGCTTTCGTCCTAGGAAGCATTTTCTTAGGGATGAACATGTTAACATGACGATTAACATTGTCGGTAAAGGCAAGAGTAAAATCCTAGCTGATTCCTCTAGGTCTTTCGATATTGAGTATTCCCTAGGACTGGGTGAAATGCTTGTTGAAAACCGAGGTGTCTATCATCATATCCGTACTAGTACTGGAGTAGTGATTCCGTTGGATTATCGACGATTAGCCGGTATCTCTGATGATGACAATGAAGAGGTTGAAAACTCTACCATTGCAAATTCTCAGCCATCTAACACTGATCAAAGTAAGCAAGTGAGCGCTCACATGGTCAGGAATGAAGAATAAATGGCAAAAAAAGGGGAGGAACAACAAGCAATTATCCTCCAACAACAGGCTTCTCTCAGGCGCATGGAAGCAATGATAGAGAGACTTACCAAGGAGAAAGAAAAGAAAAAGAAGCCTACTGATGAACATTCTGGGTCAAGACGTAGGCGACCGTCACCCACTACTGAGGAAACTAGCTATCAGAACCAAGTTGATAATAATCAAGAGGACGAGGAGGAAAAGATTTTTAAAATTCATTCCGGGTTGTCAGAGGCTGAATCCAATCCTCGTTCAAAAGGGCGAGACGAAAAGTTGGATGACTTCTAGAAGCAACTTGATGCGTTGAAGCTTCAAGGGAACTTTAAGGAGTTGGGAGTGACCAGGCCTTATCCAATCGAATGGGATGCCGTTCCCTACCCTCCAAAATTCAAGCCACTCAATCTTGTGCAGTTCGATGGCAAGGGTTCTTCTACTCAACACATTTACTATTTCCAGGCACAAACTGGATATATAGTAGGTAATGATCCTATCATGACTCGACTATTCATTAGTACCATCAAGGGGGTTTCTTTTGAATGGTTCCATAGATTGGAGCCTAGATCCATTAAATGTTAGAAGGATCTGGAAAGACTTTACATGTCCATGCTCTTTGATGATGATATTGAAGTATCTATGGCCACACTATTGATAGAAAAGCAAAAAAAAAAAAAAACAGAGTCCATGAGTGACTTTGTCAAAAGATTTAGGAATCGATCGCTACATTCACGCGATCAGGTCTCGGAAGCTACAATCATTGAGATGTGTTGAAACAGTCTTTCTATCAATATACTGTCAAAAATGGGCACGGTTGAAGCTCACTCATAGAAGGAATTAGTTTGGTAGGGAGAACAGGTTAAAAACATGTTCAAGAGGATAGATGCCCAAGAGCCTCAGGAGTCTCATCCTAGAAAAAGGGGTAATAAAGGTAATTTCACACCTCAAAAACAATCAAAAGGGAAGATACGTTGGCGGTGGAGACCATGCCCTCCCCTAAATCCTCTTCGAAGCAAAAAGGGACTTCCTCAGATAATCATTTCTAGAAGAAGTACGACTTCAAAGATGATCAAATCATCTCTATCCTCAAGTCATTGATCAAGATGAAGAAAATCTAACTTAAGTAAAACGACCTGAAGAAGTGTCAAAGAAAAATGATCCCAACTATTGTATGTATCACAGAATGATACATCATCCGACAAAAGCTTGTTATATCCTGAAGGATAAAATTCAGGCTTTACTCGATGCGGGTGTTGTAACACTACAAGTAGAACAAAAGAAAGTGTCTACAAATATGGTCTCTCTAAAATTTGTAGATTTTACGAAACTTCAAGTTCAATACAGCGTGCAACCGATTCCTCAAACGGAAACCAGGGTCATGAATCTTGACCTTCATCAACAAACGGAGAAGGGTATGGTTCCCTATACCACTCCTAAAGGTGAGGTCATGTGGATTCATCCTAATCTACTTGTAGATGACCAATGGATATAAACGGGTTATAAAAAATCTAGAGCAAGGTAGAAGTCCTGTAACACTGTTTCGGCCATTCCACAGGAGGAAGTTGAAACTACATCTCTTAGTGGTTCGGAGGAGGAAAAATTCACCACACAACCTATGCAACTATCTAGAACTCGTGGTGGAAAGGAATACTTGAGGAAGTATCCTGAAGTAACAGTTACCCCGCCAAAGCCAGTGAAGGATGTAGCGAAAAAGGTACAAATACCTTCGAATCACCCAAAATTGAAGGAGCTTCGTTACAACAAAGCACTTAGAAAAGACATTCCTGAAAGTTCAAAACGTCCCTTTCAATTTGATGTTTTGGCAAAGTTGGCCAATATCCCAGCAAGGAGTACCATGTTTGATCTCCTGCACTTATCCCAGTCAACCAGAGAAGCTCTACATGAGGCATTGGTGAATAACGAAACATTTCTCGCGCATCTTACGCCAAATCTAGTAGAAGAAACATCGGACACATTCCCCCAGTATCATCAAGTCTTTCAAGGGAGGATGTCATGCATTACTTTCTACCCGGGGGACATGTATGTGAAGAATCAGAAGCACGATAGACCATTATACTTCACGGGATATATTGGTTCTATTTGGATGGATCAGATTCAAGTTGATCCTGGTTCTGCTCTGAGTATCATACCCTTAAGACTCATTCATCATCTTGGAGTTCCGCTTCACCATTTGTCAGCAACGAGAACCACCATCTATGGTTTCAATGCATCCAATACTCGTACCCTTGGCAAGATCAAACTTAAGTGCCAGATGGGAGACTTGAGGACGGATGTTACCTGTTATGTTATAGACGCAAGACCTCGTACAATTTGTTATTGGGTCGACCATGGATCCATAACAATTTGATTGTCCCATCTACTTTGCATTAGTGTATGAAGTATGTGGATATAAGAGGCAAAGTCAAAACAGTGGTCGCAGAAAAGCAACCATTCAAGGAGGTTGAGAATTATTTTACAGATTCTATCCACTACCTTGATGGTGAGCCAATTGATGTACTACTAGTTGAGGACTTCGATAGTGACAATGGGGCCGATACCGAGTTTGAGTGTGAACATGGTCTTGTTTTCAATAACATTGAACCCGTCGTAATTGGTCTTGAGAGCATCGATGTAAATGAAGCCACGAAAAATGATGGAGAAATTATCTTTAATAATAATGATGATTTAGCTTACTTGTTGTGTGTTGAATTTAAGCCTGACATGTTAGATACAAGCACTAACATAATGTCAAGTCCTTTACCGAAATCGTATGAGGAGCCCACATTACATATGTCAATCCGCTCGTCATTCGTCACAAATCATTTTCGAGAAGAGCCACACCCAGATTGGGTGGCTAATATTGTCCCAGTTCTAAAAAAGAATGGGAAGATTCGAGTGTGTATTGACTTTCGTGACTTAAATACGGCGTGTCCAAAGGATGACTTCCCTTTGCCTATCACGGATGTTATTATTGATAACACGTGTGGGTTTGAAAGGATGTCATTCATGGGCAGATTTTTAGGGTATAATCAAATAAAGATGTACCCAGATGACGAGAAGTACACCTTCTTCCAAACACAGATAGGGATTTACTGTTATATAGTGATGCCCTTTTGGTTGAAGAATGCTGGAGCTAGCCACATATTAACATGCCATGACCACTATTTTTCAAGAATGTTTGCAAAAAATAATTGAGTGTTATGTCGATGACTTAGTTGTCATAAGCCATAAGAAAAAGGATCATCTTCACGATTTGAAGATGATGTTTGATCTCATGCGATCACATCAATTGAAGATGAATCCAACCAAGTCCTTCTTAGGGATGACTAGTGGTAAATTTCTTGGATTTGTAGTCACAGCTAATGGGATTCATCTTGATCCAGACAAAGTCAAAGCCATTCAGGAGCTTCCACCACCTCGAAATCTTAAGGAACTTCGCGGTCTACAGGGACACTTAGCCTACATTCGAAGATTTATCTCCAACATGTCAAGAAAATGTCAACCATTCTCAAAACTTATGAAGAAAGTCATATCCTTCATTTGGGATGAGGCCTGCCCAAAGGCATTTGAAGAGATTAAATCATATCTCTCTAACCCACCTGTGTTGGTTGCACCAAAATTGGGTAAGCCTTTATAAAATTACCCTAGAGGGGTTGAATAGGGTAATATGCTAATCTAATCTAATTTAATATCAATTTAAAACTTATTAACACTTTTTCCTATCAAATATGATATTCAATAAGGTATGAGCAAGAAGTCCAACACAAACACAAGCAAATGATCACGGAGTTTGGTCCTTCCAACCTACGTCTCTGCTCCCCACTCCCAGGGAGAATCCACTATCACAACTAGTTTTCAACGATCACCGAAAACGTTCACAATCGGTTTTTAATGCTTACTGACAAACGTTTACAACACACAATGTAATAACACACTATACCCTCTAAGTGTTGGCCGAGCCCGTGTCATCTTCCTCAAGTGCTCGGATTTATAGCCTCTTTCTAGGCTTTACTACTGACTCCACTCCTTTTGGAATCGACCTCGTCTCTCACCATACACTCCCCTCAATGTAATTGTGTAATACAAAGTGTTCTCATAATTTAGCACAATTACAAATAAAAGATTTGTTCTCTATAACAAAGATGAGAACTCAATGAAGCTCACACTCAATGTATCACTCACCACAACCTAATAATATAGTGTATGAAATACTAAAAGCTCAATAGGGATGTATGTGATAAATGAGCACAAATAAAATCTAAGTCAAATTAATCTAGCAAAATATAAATATGAAAATTCAAGAATAAAAGGCTAGATAATTTAGTTTAGAAAACTTCTCCACAATTACAAAGAATTGTTGAAGAGAGAATGTGGATAAATTCCTCAACCAAAATTGTAAGCCTCCTCTTTGTGAAAATAAAAACAAACTTGGAACAAAACTTAAAACCCTTGTAAAATTTGATTAAAACTTACTTGATAGTTAGAAATAGTTAAGACATAGGGGTATATATAGGGTAGAAGAAATCAGCCCAAGAAACCAATAAAAAGCAATAAACAATAATAAAAAACATAAAATCACATAAAATCTGGAAAATAACCGTTATTGAGCAACAACTAGTTATAAGTCGATTTATGACAGGTATAAATCGACTCATATGATATAAGTCGACTTGTCAATGCATAAGGCAACTCAGTAGATTAAAAACAGTATCTGTGAAGCACTTCGTAAGTCAGCATAGATCATAAGTTGACTTATCAGTGTTATGAGTCGACTTATAAACATCCACATGCATTGTGCATGTTTGAAATATGAGTTTTGAAGTGCCTTTAAATATAGTAAATAAATTCTAAAAAATGTAAAGCTTTGGAAAATGTTTATAAACATAAATATGAACATGTTAAAAAAAGAACTTTTCAATTTTCACTTCCCATTTGTAAAGTCTCATCATTTTGCAAAACACTTATATACATGTTTGTTTAAAGACATGATTTTTGAATTTTGACTCAAAACAAGTTTTGAAACATTTTGAATTGTTTTTATGGACTTAATAAAAGATATCTATAATGTTTGTATAGTTCATAACATACTAATATAATATTTGTATAAAAACACCTATATTTTGAGAAAAATCATGAATATATGTGTGTGTAATATTGAGCTTGAAGAATTTGCACACAATATATAAGCCTTATACTAAATATACCAAAGTGTAGTATGAGAAGCTTACTTTCTTGAATCTTTGACTTGATTACAGCTTCATTACAAGTATCAACAACCTAGATATACCTTAAACAAAACACAAAATACTAGAACCAATATTAATTGTAAATTGTTTGTTAAATCATCAAAACAAGAGTACCAACGATCTCTCCCTTTTTGATGATGACAAACAATTTCCCAGGATATATAAAATAGTAAAGCTCATAATAAAATTACTATATACTCATATTTTTCTTCCCCTTTGACAACATCAAAATGGGGAATAAAAAGAATTAGGAAGGCTAAAGCTCCCCCTACCTATATGCCTGGGTGAGTATAAACACAAATTAGCATTGCTCCCCCTATATAAATGCCACATAGAACCTTCATAAGAAGGAATATGACAAGAGAAAACAACATATATATGCATTTTCCTCACAAGAAGAAGATCATGATAGATAAAAGCAAATGTAAACTATTAACCAACCAAATATAAGTGTTTACAACTATTAAACACATCGTTCAACACAAACCAAACCAACAATACATTGTTCAAACTAAAGAGTTCAAAGCCACTACAACCAAAACAAAACAAGTAGTTAATTACAAAAAAAATAAAAACATAGTTCATCAATAAGAAATACAAAGTCAAATCAATCTTCAAGAGTCTGAAGGTCCTGGACCCGGAGGAAGGGAAGGGTTTTGCAACATCCTAACTAAATCATCAAATCTCCTCTCAATATGAGCAATGCCAGCATCATTATGACTCCTCAAATCAATAATATCTCTCCTAATATTAGCTTGGCCTCTTACAAGCTCCTCAAATCTCATCCTAAGGTCAACTTGACTATCCTCAATCCTCTGAAATCTCCTTCGATCATCATAATGATATTCAGCCATCTGAGAATAGAGTCCCTCAGCATAACTGGGGATGTGGGAAGAATGACCATCATCCCTAGAACTAGATCCAGAAGGGGACGACTCATTAGAGGACTCAGAATCAGAGGACTCAGGAGAAGGGAGACGAGCTTGAGCTCTATTTAATGCATGTTGGGCGGAACGTATACCCATCCTATGAAGAGCAGATACATCAAAGAAAGGACGGACTTTGATAGAGATTTTATTTGATAAATCAACCATAAAATGAATGAAAACTTTAGAAAGAATGACCCCGAAAGGAAGAAAAGTAATTTGATTAGTGGCCAAGCTATCAAAAATAACACTCCCCTACTTAACATCAACATTCCCTACAATTGCATAGATAGAATGAGTGAGTTCCTGGGAATAGTGACTATAAGTCCTAGTCTTAGGAATTATATTATAATAGATGATATGTCCAATGATTTTGGCCAAATCAGAAGCATTCTTAGCGACAAGGGGGGAAACATTTACCAGGAAGAGTCAATAGAGCTTCTACAGTAGGACCATTATAGATAACATCTTTCAAAAGAGTTTCTCCACGAGGAAGACCAAGGATTTCAGATAATTCATCAGCACAAAACATGATACGATGATCCTTGATTTTGGATATGATGAAGTGGGTTTTCGGGTTAGAGGAATCTACTCGAAGATTTGCATAAAACAAATACACCAGATAAGGATAATAAGGAAGATTATTTGTACTAGTAAGCAAATCAATCATTTTAGTAGCCTCAAAATAAGTGTTTAACATAAAATGATTAAAATCATTAAAATTGACATATCGCTCGAGAAAAGGTTTTAGTTGACATATAGAACGGTATTTCATAATTAAAGATGGATTTCTAAGGTATCATTCATAAAATTCATAATTTGTAGCGGGAGGAGGAGGAGCACTAGAAGATGAAGGTGGTCTCTACCTGTTCTACGACGTTTTGGAAAGCTCTTAGACATGATGATGATGTGATTTAGACAAACCTTAAGCACAGATCTAAAACACAATGACGAGCCCTAAATAGCAAAACCTAGAGGAAAGTTCTAATGATAAAAACTAAAGGAAGAGAGAAAGGGATTTATACCCATAAATGGAGAGATCAAGGCTAGAAGTCAGCTGAAGAGAGGGTCCAGTTGACTCAAAAGATCGGAAGAGTGAGCAGGACATGATTGGCTGAGGCTAGGAGAAGAAAACAAAGGAATTCGGAACTGAATCTAGGTTTTCTTCTAAGGATACAATCAAGGGTTGGGATTTAGTCAAAGAATAGGTGGATGGCTGAGATTAAGTCCAAGGATAAAATTGGGTCAAATCAGGTCCAAAACGGGTTGAATCCAAGACAAAATCCAAAACCAAAAACTGAAAACAGTAGCTCGTAAGTCAACGTACAAGTCGACTTGTCATAAGTTGACTTATAAGTCAACTTAAGACTTGTAAATATGTTTTTCAAAAAAAAATTAAACTGTGGTTTTAAAATCCTTAAAAATTTATAGAAACTTGTTTTTATTGCATTATATGATTTTACAAGAATTCTAGCAATAAAACATATATACAACAAACTTCAAAAAGGTTTGTGTAGGTGTAAATTTCTGATTTTCCCGGAAAAGGGGAGGGATTTCGTTTGTATTTATAAGAAAGCTTATTACAAACTAAACCAATCTGAATTACAACAGAAGCGGAGGGAATGCCCTCCTTGTTTATATTTGTGGGGACTTTACGGTAGCTACAGGATGCTTCGCCCGGTGCTCGCGCCGGGTCTGCTTCCCTTGGACGGTTCGACCGAGGTTGTTGGAGAGCTTCAGTACTCAGTAGAAGCTCCGGGTGAAAGGAGTTCGAATCCTCTTAGTTCGCCGGCGATCGGAGCTCGGAGTTTGGAGATTTTTCGATTGACTGATCGATTCTCTCCTTTTCTCCTTTTTTTTTTAGCTATCGATGCTCGATGCTTCGATCTTTTTTTTGTTGCTGTAGGAAGCTCTTTTTAAGTGGGGGGGGGGACAGTCCAGATGTCCCTTGGACCATGGGATGTGACCATGCACTGTCCAAAGACATCCTATTGTCCCCTGTACAACAAATGGTTGCTTCTGGGGCTACAGGTCGCGTCACGTCGTATAGGAGTGGGAAAGCCCCTCCTCGTACTCGTGACAGTGACTACCAGGCATTCGAGTGGATTTGGATATCTCACCGAACGCCGATGGCTCTGACCCTTCGCTCGGGGCGCGACGCGCTGCATTTATGTGGATGCAGACGGCTCTGGCACCCGTCCGTTCACTGGTGCGGCGAGGTACCGAATGACCTTCCGGCGGTCCTGGGGCGTTGTGCCTCTCTCCTCCCCCTATGTTTGAATAGGGGCGGGGGAACAGGCGTTGCGTGTCTGAACGAGCTTCGGATGGCTTTCGGCGCGTCATGGCCCTGGCCCTCCTTCCTAATGGGTGAGGTGACCTGCATTTATGAGAATGCAGGTCGGTCCGGCGTCTGTCCCGTTCGCTTGGATTACGGGCGGACGTCGGACGGACTTGGGACACTGTTCCCCCCTCCTGTCGCATCGTGGGAGATAGGGGAGGCTTGTCCCTGGAAACCCGGCTTTCGGCTTACGCAGGCAGACGTGGCTCTCTGCAAGTGGCTTCGGCACACGAGGGCGGGTTTGAGCACTCTCCTGGCGGGCGGATTTGGTTGTGAGGGCGGATTCATCCTGCTGGCGGATCCCTGCGATCTGGCGTATGCGGCCAGAGTGGGGCGTTCGTGTGCCAGCGAACCCGCTTAGTGGCCTAAGAGAAGGTGGTCCTGTTCTGTGGGCGAATTCGTTCGCTAATCTGCCGCGGTAGTTTTTACCGTCTACAGTTTGATAAATTTTAATTTAAAACATTAAATAAAAAAAGACCCATCAAGGCAAAACATGAAAACTAAGAAATCAAATCAAATCAAATTTGTTTTAGCACCCAAACATTTTTGGTGCCGAAATATGTAAGGACATGGCCCCTATCATTTAAGCTCAAGGCCCTTGGGTGATGAACCCATTTGGGCGTATGTGGTGCACGAATATGGTCAAAACAATAATAATGCAAATGTCCTTTACGATTACAATATGTGCAATGAAAGGGTTGAAGTTATTTGCGTTGACCTAGTGGTTGTGCACGAGAATTATTTGCAAAAATAGATTGTTCTTTAAAATTATTTTGCAAATGGAAACTCTTTTTAAATCAAAACAAAATTTGGTCAAATGATTAAATCTACCACAATAATCATACTTAAACACATGAGCATGTTTATGATAAGCAATAGGTGTATGTGCATGTATGTGTCATGAAGAAACCTTATGAGATGCACAGGAAGTATTAGTCTTAGAAGATTTGTGTGCATCATATCAAAATTTAGCTAAATGGCCTTTACGAACGCAAATAGTGCATTTGAAAATCTTGCTATACATGCGTGCATAGTGTACATGTGATTTGGAAGAATTTGTACACGACTTAGCACCCATGTTATAAGTCTCTTACGATTATCAATGCATTTATTTAGTGTTGAATCTAAAGAGGATATACGTTCTTTCATGTGATTCAACTCATCATTAGACATATGTGCATTATCATTAGAAATAGAGCAAGCATAATCCTTTACAAATGTATCCAATTTATTTTTACTAGCTTCTATTTCTAACATGGCATTGTTTTTATCATGAGTTAAGCTAGTTATAGATGATGCCAAGTTAATATTTTCCAAATTCAATCTATCATTGTTTTCTTTCAATATAGAAATTTCTTTTATAATGATATCAAATTTAGAAGCTAGCGACTCATGATCGGATTTTAAACTAACATGCTTGCCTTTTAAATCAATAAAGCTATGTTACAATTTTTTATAGTCATGCATTAATAATTCATATCCATGTGTGAGTTCATTAATAACAAGTTCATTATCGTTATCAAACTTGGATACCTCACTAGCGCTATCGCCTAGTGCCCGTGTACATGAAGATGATGCTCCACATGAACTTGAAGAAGAATCCACCAAAGCTTGTCGGATTGCCTCCATGTTCTCTTAATGTGCTTCTATAAGTTTTCACAATGTATAAGCACTATCAAAAGAATCAAGCTTGTTAGATAAAGATGAACCAAAAGCATTGTGTAAATATCCTAACAAGAGCTTGTTCATGGTAAACATTCTTTGATTATTTTTACTCTACTTAGATTTCTCCAAGGTGGGTACAATATAAGGACAATCAATTATTTTCCACAAATCAAAGTATCTAGATCGAACAAAGAGTTTAAATCTAACACACCATTGTGCATAAGAGAAATTACTAATTCTAGGAGCGATATTAATAGCATAACCAAGGCTAGGTGCACCGTGCATATCAATGATATATATATATATATATATATATATATATATATATATATATATATATATATGTACACACACACACACACACACACACACACACACAAGCAAGATGAAAATAATCACAAAACTAGATTAGCAAGATATGAATGCTTGGATCTTTGACTCTAGGCGGTTAAGCCACAAATCAATAGCACCAAGCTCTGATACCAAGTGAAATTACCCTAGAGGGGGTGAATAGGGTAATATGCTAATCTAATCTGATTTAATAAAAATTTAAAACTCATTAACAATTTTTCCTATCAAATATTATATTCAATAGGGTACGAGCAAGAAGTCCAACACAAATGCAAGCAAATAATCACGAAGTTTGGTCCTTTCAACCTACGTCTCCGCTCCCCACTCCCGGGGAGAATCCACTATCACAACTTGTTTTCAACGATCATCGAAAACGTTCATAATTGGTTTTTAACGCTTACCGACAAACGTTTACAACACACACAATGTAATAACACACTATACCCTATAAGTGTTAGTCTAGCCCATGTCGTCTTCCTCAAGTGATCGGATTTACAACCTCTCTCTAGGCTTTACTACCGACGGCACTCCTCTTGGAATCAACCCCGTCTCTCACCACACACTCCTCTCGGTGTACTTGTGTAATACAAAGTGTTCTCATAATTTAGCACAATTACAAATAAAAGATTTGTTCTCTATAACAAAGATGAGAACTCAATGAAGCTCACACTCAATGTATCACTCTCCACAACCCAATAATATAGTGTATGAAATACTAAAATCTGAATAGAGATGTGTGTGATAAATGAGCACAAATTAAATCTAACTCAAATTAATCTAGCAAAATATAAATATGAAAATTCAAGAATGAAAAGCTAGATAATTGAGTTTAGAAAACTTCTCCACAATCACAAAGAGATGTTGAAGAGAGAATGAGGATCAATTCCTCAACCAAAATTGTAAGCCTCCTCTTTGTGAAAATAAAAAGAAACTTGAAAAAAAACTTAAAACCCTTGAAAAACTTGATTAAAACTTTCTTGGTGATTAGAAATAGTTAAGGCAAAGGGGTATATATAGGGTAGAAGAACTCAGCCCAAGAAACCAATAAAAAACAATAGAAAACACAAAATCATAAAAATCTGAAATATAGCCATTACTATGCAATGGCTAGTTATAAGTCAACTTATGACAGGTATAAGTCTACTCATATGATATAAGTCGACTTGTTAGTGCATAAGTCGACTCAACAGATTAAAAACACTATCTGTGCAGCACTTCGTAAGTCAGCATGGATCGTAAGTCAACTTATCAGTGTTATGAGTCAACTTATAAATGTGCACACGCACTGTGCATGTTTGAAATCAGAGTTTTGAAGTGCCTTTAAAAATAGTAAATAAATTTGAAAAAACCTAAAACTTTAGAAAATGTTTATAAACATAAATATAAACATGTTGGAAAAATAATTTTTTAATTTGCACTTCCCATTTGTAAAATCTCATCATTTTGCAAAAAACACTCATATACATGTTTGTTTAAACACATGATTTTTTAATTTTGACTCAAAACAAGTTTTGAAACCTTTTGAATTATTTTTATGGACTTCATAAAAGATATCTATAATGTTTGTATAGTCCATAACATACTAATATAGTATTTGCATAAAAACACCTATGTTTTGAGAAAAATTACAAATATATGTTTGTGTAATATTGAGCTTGAAGAATTTGCACACGATATATAAGCCTTATACTAAATATACCCAAGTGTTGTATCAAAATCTTGTTTTCTTAAATCTTTGACTTGATTATAGGTTCATTGCAAGTATCAACAACCTGGATATACCTCAAACAAAACATAAAACACTAGAACCAATATTAGTTGTAAATTATTTGTTAAATCATCTAAACAAGATACTAACACTTTCCTAATATATGTCCGAGCTACAGAGCATACCTTAACTAGTATCCTGGCACAAGACGATGAGAATGGCCATGAGCAAGCCATTTATTATCTTAACAGAACTCTATGAGCATCAGAACACTGTTATCCTCCTATTGAGAAGGAATGTTTGACCTTGGTCTTCACGATTCAAAAAATGTGGCATTATCTAGTTAGACAAACCATATACGTTACATCTGAGGTCAATCTAATACGAGTGGTCATGACACAACCTGGTATTAGCCTCATGGTTATGAGCTTACTCCCTAATCTTGTTTTGATGATTTTATAAACAATTCCTAACAATGTTGTCGAGTGTGTGCAATTTGGTTTGTTTGGAAATCTATACAAACATTAGTTGGATGTTGGATGGAATTGAGCGCAAACAATGATATCTTGGAGGTTGGTGGAAATAGGAATTAAGTCATTTGCTATTCAAAGTCAAATCAAGATCAAGCTTCATCCGCAACCAAGACGAGTCTTATTGAAGACTTATAGCTTGGTATATTAATTTAGGTGTTTATACTTTATGTGCTGATACTTAAAGCTCATTTATCACACACATACATGTTTTTTTTATAGCTTTCAAGTTTATATAAGTAAGAAACTAATAGTTATATACATATACATACATACATGCTTCAAATTTTTCATTTTTGGTTTTAGAAAATAATGAGTTTAGCCACATAAATATGAAACAAATGAATACAAATTGTATACACTCATATTCATTTCATGTTTATAGGTGATTGATATGATTTCATTTAAATCAATGAAATCATGTTTATTTGTGAAATTATGTGCCTATCTTTTATTGAGTCTCTAAATCCATACAAGAGTTTACAAAACTTTGTTTAAGTCAAAATATCAAAAACAAGTGCATTGAGTATTCGTATTTTGAACTATTTTAAAAAATGATGAGTGTTCACAATTGGGAAGTGCAATTTGAAAAATCCTTTTTAAAACATGTTTTCTTCCATGTTTATAAACTTTCATCAAAGTTTCAATTTTTTTGAAAACCAATTGTTATTTTTTTGGCATTTTCCATATCAGTTTTTCTCCACTAAAAACTTGTACATTTGTTTTCGGCCGACCGCACATATCAATCCGGTCGACTGGCTAGAAGCATGCTATTCCAGTTTTGTTTCTTAGGGTTTCGCAGTCGACCAAAATGCTTGTTCCGGTCGACCGAAATGCACCCTGCGGTCGACCGCCACTGTTACCATTCCACATAATGGCAAGTTTCCAAATATTGTTGTTTTGTGATTTTTTATGCGTTTTTGTTTACTTCTTGGTGTAGGTTCTTCTACCTTATATATACCCCATTGCATTTAACATTTCTATCCACCAAGAAAGTTTTTAAACAAGTTTATAGGGAAAATATTTACACAAGTTTAAGGGTGTTCAAAAGCTTGTTTCAGTTATGTTTCAAGTGTGTTTTTGTGTGAAGTTGTTTTCACAAGAGGAGGAGATCATCTCTTTGGCGTTTGGACTTCAACCTCATCTCTCTCTCTCTCTCTCTCTCTTGATTTCTAAAGAAGATTTTCTAAACTCAATTCTAGCTATACATTTATATATTTGTTTGATTATCATTTTTATTAACCTAGAGTTTATATTGAGTTTATATTTGATTTACTCATTAATTACACACACACCCCTTGAGCTTTTAGTATTATCACATTGAGTACATTTGGGTTGTGGGGAGTGTATCATTAAGAGTGAGCTACACTGTGTTCTCATCTTATTTAGAGAACAAACTATTTGTTATTGTGCTTAATTGTGAGATTATTTTGTAATTCATTTGTACACCGAGAGAAGTGTGTGGTGAGAGACGGGGTCGGTTCCAAGAGGAGTGACATTGGTAGTAAAGCCTAGGGAGAGGTAGTAAATCCGAGTACTTGAGGAAGGCGACACGGGCTAGGCCAAGACTTAGATGGTGTAGAATATGATCGCAAGAGTGTGAGTTATGAATGTTTTTGGTGAGCTAGAAAACTGAACTTGTGAGGTGTAAACGTTTTTGGGTTAACGTCGAAAACCCATTTGTGATAGTGGATTCTCTCCGGGGGTGGAGAGCAGAGACGTAGGTCGGAAGGACCAAATTTTGTGATCATATTGTTTGTTTAAGTGTGCCATGACATATTTATCTTGTGCTCATTATATTGTTATTTCGCCTTTGGTTCATGTTCTTTTCACCCTTGTTTATTCTTATATCATTGCATATAACTTGTTGAATATCATACTTGCTAGGGTAGATTGTTAATTCGTTTTAAATTAGCATTAATATCAGATTAGATTAGTAAATACCTTATTCACCCTCCTCTAGGGTACTTTCAATTGGTATTTGAGCTTGATGCTCTTTGATTTGTGACTTAACCGCCTTGAGTTAAAGATCCTAACTTTGTTTTTGGTAATCTAGTTTTGATTTTCATATTTCTTGCATAATATATATAATCATGGATATGCATGGTGCACTTAACTTAGGTTATACCATTAATGTTATTCCTAGGTTAGATGGTTTCCCTTATGCTCAATGGCGTGTTAGATTTAAACTTTTTGTTCGATCTAGACACTTTGACTTGTAGAAAATAATTAATTATGCTTATATTGTACCCACTTTGGAAAAATCCAAGTGGAGTAAAATTTGATCAAAGAATATTTACAATGAATAAGCTTTTGTTAGAATTTTTGCATAATGCTTTTGACTCATTATTTTTTAACAAACTTGATTCATTTGATAGCGTTTACACTTTGTGGAAATTCATAGAAGCGCATCAAGAGAACTTGGAGGCAATCCGATAAGCTTTGGCGGCTTCCACTTCAAGTTCAATTGGAGCACCATGCACACGGCCACTACGCGATAGCCCTTGTGTGGTAAGGGAGTCCGATTCTGATGATGACTTATCTATCAATGAACTTACATGTGCATATAAAAGATTAATGCATGACTACACTATGTTGCATAATAATTTTATTGATTTAAAAAGCAAGCATGTAAATTTGAAATCCAATCATGAGACACTAGCATCTAAGTTTGATATCATTACTAATGAAAATGTTAATCTTAAAGAAATCAATGAAAAATTAATAATTGATATTGCTGGTTTATCTCATGAGAAAAATATTGCCATATTAGAAGTGGAAAACATTAGAAATGAATTTGATTCTTTTAAGAATAACCATATATGTTTTACTTCTAATAACAATACTTTTGTGCAAAATAATAGGTTGAATCATGTTAATAATCATATATCATCTCTAGATTCAACACTAAAAACATGCATTACAAATAATAATGAGCTTATGGACTTGTGTGCAAAGTCCCGTGTAAATTCATCCAAAGCATCCACACACTATGCAAACATGTATAGCAAATTTTATAAGTGCTCTATTTGCGGTCGTAAAGACCATTTAGCTAAATTTTTCTATGATGCACATAATCCTAAGAATGCTAATGCTTCTTGTGCATCTCATAAAGTTTCATCATGTCATACACATACACATGCACATAATATTCATCATAAGCACGTAAATGTGTTTAAGTGTGATTTTTGTGGTAGATTTGGACATTTAGCAAAATTTTGTTTTGATTTGCATAAAGTGTCAAATTTGCAAAATGTGTCAAAAAGACCACAATTGTTTAAAAAAATTTTACATTGCAAAATGCCTTAAAAAGACCATCTTTATTTGCAAATATTTCCTGTGCACACTCTTATGGTCAACATAAACAAATGCACCCATATCATAGCACCTATTGTAATCGGAGGGGTCATTTATGAGAATATTGTTATGACCGACTAGTGCACTAAATGCGCCAAAATGGGATCATAACACAAGGGCATTGAGCTTAAATGACAGGGATCGTGTCCCTAAATCTTTCTGAACCAAGAGTATTTAGGTGCCAAAACCTTTTTGATTTTTAAATCAAGATTTTTAGTGTTTTTATTTTTTATTTTTTTGTTTTGAAAAATGTGTTTTAAAATTTTTGAAAATAAAAATAAATTTTCATGAAAATACTTTTGTTTTCATTTCATTTTGATGAGAGGTTTGTGTTTAAGAAACCCCACGGATTTGTTGGGTATTTATTTTCAAATCATGTTTACCGGGTGCTAAAAGTTTCATATGGGTTGGAACAAGCTTAAAGAGCTTGATATGGTTGCCTCTTTTGCCTTTTGTCAAAAATTGATATTAGTTTGTTTTTATACTAAGTACATTTTTTGCTTATCTTTGTGGATAAAACATATAAATGTTTTGAGACTACTAGTTACTTGATCATATGTTCTTCAAAACAATGATTTATTGATTAAGCATGTTTTTATGATATTATGGTTTAGATTTTTTATTTATGATTTTATTTGTTTTTCATGTTTATCATGATTTTCAAGATTCTCATGTTTTCTTTTCTCTTGATTTCATAAATCTCTCTCTCTCTCTCTCTCTCTCTCTCTCTAT